>BJBW01013513.1:0-39446 GCA_004320125.1 Scolopax mira | reverse complement strand
ATATTATTATTTGTTAATCTTGAGCTGCTAAAAATCGTGAACTGCATCTGATGTGTTTCAAAGCTAATGTTGTGACAAAATGAGTGAAAAAAAATTAGAAAAAATTTATACATTGTAAATGGAGCAAGGTATAAGAGAATAAGAAAGACTAGAACAATCACAAATCTAAGCTACATAGTGTAACAAAAAGAACGAATTTCAGGACAGATAAAGGGGTGAGAAGAAATTGATACTGAGAGATAAGAGATGAAATAAATGTCTTACTGAACATGACTTCCAGTCCAAATGTTAAGTAAGTATAATTACTCTTAGCAAATTTTTGCCTTTGAAACTTCCACTGGTTTCCGCATGAATCACTTTCAGCCCTCCCTGAGCACTTCTAAAATTTCCTTATGTCCTGTCTGTCCACATCAGGACATATTAAATTAATTTCTTGTGGTAGTGAAAAACATACTGGTAATCAGTGAAGGACATCTTGATTCTAGTGTTTGTTCTATAATTGAAATAACGTGTACTTTGGTAAGTAGGCATAATCAAAAATGCCCCATCCAAGTGTCCACAGTGACATGTGATTCTTCTGTTACAAATCAGCATGCTACCTTTTCAATGAAATAATTGTCTCTTAAAACAAGATTAAATTTCTTAAATGTACTTCCTAGACTCAGCAGCTTGAGGGCAGCATAATCCTGTTGTTAAATTCATCCTCTGATGGCAGAGGGGCCTCGAGTGTCTCAGCTTTTCATTTATGAAATGTGAATTCTGATATCAAAAGTTGTAAAAATAAGTTATTCAACTTTTAAATGGCTTCTTCTCTGATGTACAAAATTTCTTGTTTGCAGAACAGTAGCATAAGTTCAGCATGGTTGATATGGGCAGGTAGCCTTTTTCAGAATTTTAGGTTTTAATTAGCTTGATCGAATCTTAAAAGCTGCTGTGGAATAGTTCAGAAAAAAATCATGCTGGTATTGTTGTGCATCATGCATTGGCTGTCCTTGAGAATTTGTTGCATACACTCATGTTTATATGAACTTGTTATCTTCTGGAAGATCTTTTCCAAGAATTATCAATGCAAGTGCTACCAAAATTATATTTAGATTCATGTTTTGAAGGTGGAAAGTGTAAGAACTTGTCTTCACATATAATAAATTGTCACTGCAGGCACATAAAACATAGGTGGTTACGCAACACTTTCCTATAGGAATCCTGCTATTGCTGTCTCATTCAGACAAGTACTGATCATTGCAGTGTATGACTACATTTCTAGGACTGTATTCAGGACAGTCAGAGGGAAAGGATCATAAAACATCTCTGACTAAGAACTCTAAGTAGACTAACAACCATTTAACTGTAGTTTTCTTCTTAACTTTAATTATATATTAATGTAATTTTTTTTTCAAAAAAACTTTGGCTTTATGTACAATATAAAAACCCCTACTACATAATTCATTTAACATTGATCAAGTTTCTTCAAATCACTCTTTAGGTGGAGTGTTGGATTTCAATCAGGAGGAGCATTAAAGTATAAAATGAGGGACTGAATGCCACATGTAGTCAAGGATATTCTGAATTTCATTGGCTTTTTTTTTTTTCCTCATGTATGTGGGGTTCCATATGTTTCAGTTTTAGCTGCTGGTGGTGCCATGCATGCTTCAGAACCGTACAGAAGCAGGAACCAGACCTGTGTATTTCACAGGCACATGCTGAAGTTAACTGAGGGAAGAAATCATTTGATTTACAATAGCTGCTAAGCAGTGATGATTGTATGCAAAAATCTTGGGCTACAAGGGTCAATCAAGAAAAAAAGCCGGCTTTAGAAAGCTGCTATATGAAAGCAGTTTTGGTTTTGAGAGAAAATAAGAAAGTGAAACATAAATGTTGTAATCTAAAGGAGGACTAGGAATATGAATCTAGAACCAGATGAGAGTCAGGTTTGACTGAAATATAAGTTATTTTGCCATATTACTAGGGTTTATTAACTCGAATAAGCATAAGCTATTTTATTCCTTAAAAAGCTCATTGCCTTGGGGGACTATAGTTGAAAGTAAAAGGGACCATATTAGGTCCCTTTACTTCTAAAGTTACACTATAACTAACTAACTTTCTAAGATACATATGATAAAATTGTTCACTGAACTTTGTGGTGTATGGGCTGGACTTCAGCTTCTCCAAATGGGAAAAACGTCTGGAATGCTGTTGGATACTATCTGATCCATTGGGGTAAGAGCTTTATTGTAACTATGAATGATGATCACTTGCTACCTACTTGTTACTGGACAGAAATTTTGGAGCTGTCAGTCTGCTCTTCTCAGTAAGTTTCACATTCACATTGAGATTTGCAAGTATGGGGCAGCTTGTGAGACAAGGTCCTTGAGTGGTATATATTTCTAAGCAGAGGAGTCTGTTTGCCAGAACATCATGAGTATATATGGTGCTAAACAAATTACTAAGGTAAAAAAATAATTCAGGAATGCTATCTTTAGGTTAGATGCAGACCTATGGTTTAGTAGAAAGCACAGTAAAGAAGTATGTTGTAATTCTGAAGTTAGAAGTTGTAGCAATAAGTAATAAAACTGAAAGATTTGTATTTCATGCTACACTGCTTCATCATATGTAAATATTCTTCTCCATCTATACATCTCCATAATAAAAATATATTGTTTTCTTCGTGCTTTTTCCTAATTGCTGCATATTTGTGCATGTCTGTACATTTTTATTTTTAAACCAGCAAAAACAACAACATAAGACTCATTCATGGAATCACAAACTGGGTGAGACTTTAAACACTATGTGTATCTTATTTCTGTATTTAGGATGCAAATAATTTGAAAAGGTAAAAATGAAGCAGAGAAGGATATATTTTCTGAATTTTAATACACAAATCAAAATATATCAGGAATACTCCTTTCAAGATGTAAGTTGTTTTGAACAATCTTAATACTCAATTGAAAATACGCCAGGAATATTTCTTTAAGATGTACATTGTTTTAAGGGTTTTGTTATGAAAAAAATAGAAAAAAAATGGAAACCTGATAGGCACAGTTTGGCTTCATAAAATCAGGAATGACTTCTCCTGTGGCTTTCCCTTCTTCACTCTGGGAATCTAATGATTCTTTGCAACTTTCAGACACCTGATTTGCAGAGGGCTTGCTGCTTGCTTTATACATGTGTTCTGCCCTTGACAAAGTTCCCAACAGTTTGAAAGAAAATGCATTGCTTTAAATACCCTAATTCACTGGACAAAATTTTCCATTCTCTGTAGAGCAGGTACATTCAGAATATCACAAAGTGGTAGGTGACAAACAAACAACACTTGGGAAATAGGTGAAACTGAAAAGCATTCAATTTAGGGTGTAGCAGCAGCAAAAATATTTTCTGTTTGCTTTTGTAAACCATTAAAAGTTGCTCCTGGTGAAGCTCATGTTTGAGTGTACTTGTGTTTCCTAATTGTCCACAATTGGGGCAGTAGGAACTAGAGGTGAAATCTTAATTATATTTGGGCCTCAAAGTAAGATCTTAACAATCTAATTTTCCCCAACTGCTTCAAAAATAGACTGTGTCTCTTTACAAATTAGTTAATGAAAGTAGAATAGTTGTAGGGAGGCTTTAGTATTTAATTAAAGCAGCTGATATAAAGAAGAAACAGGCCATCTTTTTTCTCAGAAGCTGTCTTCATGTTTAGTGTAAAAGCTGTAGAAGTGTTTGTGCCAGCGTGTTCTATTATATGATTACTTATATTAACAACCTAATCCAGAAGATAGAAAGTCCAACCAGAAAAGATGTATTACTGGACCTGTTGCTCACCTACATAGAGGAACTTATTGGAAGGGTCTAGGCTGGTGGTAGCCTGAGCTGCAGTGATCATGCTGTGGTGAAATTCATGATCTGGAGGCATATGGGCCAGGTGAAAATACCCTAAACTTTAGAAAAGTAAACTTTCAGTTGTTTAAGGAACTAGTGGTTGGGACACCCTGAGAACCTGCTTGTAAAGGACTATAAGAGATCTAGCACCTATTTAAAGACATTTTTCTGCAAGTTTGCAGATGACACCAAGCTGAGTGGCATAGTTGTTGTGGGTGCTAGAGGGAAGGGCTAGCACCCAGAAGGACCCCGGTGGGCTGGAGAAGTTCAGCAAGGCCAGGTGCAAGGCACTGCACCTGGACAGGGGCAATCACTAGCATCAGTAGAGGTTGGGTGGTGAACTGGTTAAGAGCAGTCCTGCAGAGAAAGACCTGGGGATATCAGTAGATGAAAAAATAGATACGAATGTGCACTTGCAGCCTAGAAAGTTAATCGTATCCTGGGTTGTATCAAAAGAAGCATGGCAGCAGATTGAGGGAGGCGATTGTCCCTCTCTGCACTCATGTGGCCACACCAGCAGTACTGCATGCAAATCTGGGGTCCCAGTACAGGGAAAACACAGACCAGTTGGAGTGGGTCCAGAGGAGGGCCATAAAGAGAGGTGGAACACCTCTCCTATGAGGATGGTTGACAAGAGTTGGGGTTGTTCAGCCTAGAAAAGAGAAATCTCTTGGGAGAGCTTGTTGCAGCCTTTCAATATATAAAGGGGGTAACTTACTAGAAAGCCAGAAAAAGACTTTCTGAAACTGAAAGAGGGTAGATTTAGTTTGGATATAAGGAAATTTTTCATGATGAGTGTGGCAAGACATTGGAACAGGTTATCCAAAGAACTGGGTGCACCAACCTTAGAAGTTCAAAGTTAGGTTGGATGGGGGTTTGAGCAACCTGATCTTGTGAAAGATGTTCCTTCCCGGGTCAAGGGGGAGTTGGACTAAGTGATGTTTTAAGGTCCCTTCTAACACAACCCATTCAACAATTCTGTGTGACTTGCTTGGAGCAGTTCCAGTTTCCCGCCTGTACTTCATGATTGGCCAACTGAAGAGGTAGAGTGTTATACTTGCTTTTGTGGTTGGACTATGCAAGCTGGTGACTGGGCTTGAGTAGATATGTGCAGTTTTATCACAGGTTAAGTTAGATCCTTGTTTGAATTTATTTCACCCATACACCAAAGATCTGCCTTCTATGAGTGTTTATGGGAGCAGAGTTTAATCCTTGAATTAAGATATGTGAAAAGCTAACATGACTGAATAGAAAATGAATCAGAGTTAGCAAAAATGTTAGCAGAGTTATATTCCCAACATGAGGAAAGAGACTGATACTGAGAGCTTCCTAGTAAAATTAATGGCATGTATATTTTTTAATACGGGGAAGAATTTATTCCCTTGTTATGCTGGCAGAAATGAAGGAATCTCATAACTTAGGGAAATATACCTGTAGACTGTAAGATAGACCATGACTATGATCTTTCTTTCAGAGACAAGTGAAAGTGCTAGGCAAGGGTGATGAATAAAACATTGAAGCTAAGGTTTACTGTATGATTCTATTACGAAGATTTGTTCATAGTAGCCAGGCGGTACATGCAGCTGTCTCACACACTAGTTTTCTGGGGTTCAGTTCCCATGTCCTGAGCGATCTTAGGTCTTAAAGCTGACTTTCTCATTTGTTGATCATGATAGTTTTGATGAGGGTTTTCTATCATGGGCTGCAACTGTTGTCTCTGTTTCGCAGGGCTGGTATAAGCCATTTGCACCATTGTGGCACCGTAGGGCTTCTCTGCCGCCGTCACCGACCCTATGGAGTTGTTATTCTCTCTCACAGTCTTACGGCACCTCACAGGCACGTTGCATTTGGTATCTGTGTGGCATCGGGGTCAGAGCTGCCTCCGATCAGAGCTTAAAGGGTAATTAATGCACAGGAAGCTCAGCTAATTCCAAATTGCTCATACATAGTGCAATGGTCAAAGTAGAAATGAGCAAAATAAATACACAAGCATCAGTGTTATGGGAATGGGACTAACATTTGTTTATCAGTATTTCAACTATACTCCTATTATCCTGTAATTGAAATACACAGTTAAAAGTTGGTCTCATCTTCTCCCATGGTATTTGACTGGAGTGTGCTGTAACACTTGAATGTTCTTGGCATAAGTGTTCCATGAACCATGTTGTCTCACTGAACCCACTGTAAAGAACTGCCTTGGTTTTGTGTTCTGGTGCTTCAAATAGTATTTATTGGGCTTTTCCAAATATTTTTTGGTATTGTTTCCTTCTGTTGGTTAAAACATTGAAGCAGTCCATCTGGCTTGCAATGTAAGAAAGAATTGTGTTTATTGTGCAAAATATTTCATGCCCCAGCTGTTGTTTTGTTAGCTCAGAATTATTGTCTCTTTGTAAGGCTGAGTAACATTATCTCAACACCAGAAATAGAGACAGCCTCCACTGACAGAAGGCCATTTCAGCTCACATCCTAGCTTTCCTCTAAGGAAAATTTTGCATCCTTTCCAGATGAGTGTTAACCTTAAACTAAGTTCTATCATTACCTCGTGTCTTTAAACTGAGTATTTGTAAAATGGGAACAAGTGGTTAGGATAGGTAGAATTTAATTGTATTATATAAGCTTCTCACCAAGGGCTAGATGTTATCATGACTCACCTCTCAGAACTGTCAGACCTTTCTTTCAGTGCATTATGCTTATGAGAGTGTTTAACTTCATTATCCTTTTGACACTTCTATTTTTTTTTTTCCTGTGAAGACAGTCTTTTGCTCTTCATTAGGGGACCAAATAAAAAAACTTTCATTTTCTGGCTGCTGTTGTTGTTGGTTTTTGACACCATGTAGTGGTCTAACATATAGTGACATTTACTTTAGATCCTTTGAAATCCTCTTAACATGGAACACCCTAAAATGGGCATAAATAATAGAATATTGTACTCAAATGAAAGTGTCTGCTGTGCTTATGAATAAACTGAGTTATAAAAGTGTGTTTAGAATTTTTTAAAAAAATTTATTTGTTTTGGTAAACTGTTCCACTTTTTTCACAATTTAGGAAAATTTGGTGTTTCGTTAAAAGTTGCATGATATCCAATTAATTAACACAAAATTTAAATTAGAGTCTTTTAGGCAAGAGCATTATGCAGAACAAAGTAAGGGACGTTGGATAATTGTGCTGAGGGGTGACTTCTTAATGTGAACCTGGTTTTTACTCAAATTAATGAGATTTTAAGGTGCATCTTTACATCCAGTAGCTTTTTCACACATGCATAGGTGAATACTCAATCAGAACACAGTCACTTTAGGAACCACTTCTTGTGTTACTTTAACACAACTGTTCAATGAGCTCTGTGATTCCCCAGTCAAGTGTAGGGATGTGACTTCTTTTTTAAGAAACATCAGTCAGAAATGTGAAAACTTCAGGCAAGGAATCATGTTCATGCTTACTCTGAAGTAGTATTGCATCACAGAAAGTGACATGATAAGGTTGCTTTCTGCAAAAGGAGTGGTGGAATAGTAGGGCATTCTGTGCTTTGTTTTGTTTTTGGAAGCCAAAAAAGCTTTAATTCTAGCCTTAACTCAGCATACCACTCATCCCATCAAAGAAAATGAAATTACAGCTTGTGTTGTAAATGTTCCTGTAGACAAATTTTCTTTAACAGAGCTAAAACTGTAGTCAGTTCTTGTAAGAAAGTTCAGGAAAGATCTTCAGTTGATAGTGGATTAGATGAGATTTGGGATACTCAACAGAACAGCCTTTGGAATTTAGTTTGTAATATCAGAGATGTTGGTAGCATTCTATTTGTTGTCTAATTTTCAGTCTTAGAACTGTATTTGTTTCTTCCAGGCTATTTCCAAGATAGCAGTGTTTGTGCTCAATGAACACTCATTTCTTTGTGGGTCTGTCATGTCCATAGTCCACTGATCTTTTCAGTATGCAAGAGAATCCTGCAAAAGAAAGCGATGTTTGCGGTTTGGTTTTGGGGTATTTTTGGTTTTGTTTGTTTAGGGTTTTGTGTTTGAAAAAATGTGTAATGAGCTACTGTCTAGGCACTGGGATGTCAGTTCTGACTTTGGCTCAGATTTTCTATGTTACTTTGGGAAAATCATAGGACCTCTGTGGACCTCTAGGAGTGCAGCTAGGGGATTTGTTGGCTAAAACCAACAGCTCACATGCCCCGTCTCAGTTGTGCTGGTACAGCTGAGAGTGCAAATCCAGAGCAGCTTAAGCTTGTCCATGTCTGTGCTGTCATGTTTCTCACCTGGCCCTCTGTACTTTTTGGTCCCTCTTCCTGTGCCAGTACCCGCGCTAATTCCATTGCATGATGAACTGGGAGGTAACTAGGATAAAAAAATGTGCTTCTGCCATGACTAAAATATAAATATTTCACATGTCCATGCTTCCTGCACTGGCTTACCACACAGAGCCAGTGCATAAGAGGAGGTCAGAAGATGTGCCAGGATGGGAGTGCAGGGCCATTGATTCCAGGGTTTAAAACACCTGAGGCTGCTGTAGCATCATTCTACCTTTGGCTGAGGTGTCAACAATAAATAATACATATCATACAAGCTTGTGTAATTTCCTATTTTTGTAAAAACTGGAGATACTGGAGTATCATATAAGTGTTAGGACCACTAAACAACATATGATCACTAAAGCAAAGTGCAGATGACAAATTTTAGCTTCTTATTTTTCTTCTGTTCTGTAGTTCTTCATGAACAAATTTTACTGTTGAATGCATAATATTTTAATAATGCCAATGCACCGTGGATAGTTGGGCTATTCATAAACTGCATATTCCTCACAGATTTTTTTTTTCATTTTGTATGCACATTGTCACTTTGTGTGTCATTGAATGAGTTATCTTGTGGTTGATGAGAGAAGGGGAGGGGAGAAAAAATGGCATAAAATTCTTGGTTCCTTTTTTTTTATTTTCCCTCAAGAAAGTGAAAACTTCGATCTGAAAATAGCCAGAACAGAAGCACTGTTGTCTCATGGGATATGTGGCTGAGTAAACTAGAATTAATCTAATATTCTCCTTTTGATTCTTTGTGATTTTGAGTTCATTTCCATAATCCTTTTTGGAGACGACATTGAGTCATAGCGAGTCCAGCTAGGTAATTCTCTAGCTTATTTAATTCACTTTTTCAGATAGCTTTAGTTATCTAATTTTTATTTTTGTCATGCCTCATCTGCTCTTACTTCCCTTGCTGAAGATGAGAGTTCTTTAATTGATCTTTTTCCTTTTGAGATCTGGAAAAACTGGTGAACTCTGCTTTCTGTTGAGGACAACTACCATGAGGTTTCAGCAGGCTGTGCTTTGTGGCATTCATGTGCAGGTCCTGATCCAACTTCCTATGTTGAGCGTACACCTTAGGTGAACTGCACTTAAAATGAAGCACATGCCTTACTGGATTAAATTTTAAATGTTGGATTGATTTTCCCTCAGAAACCCTTATGCTCAAAAGGAAAAAGAAATTTTATTTCCCAAGGAAGATCTCTAGGAGCTAACACTATGCAGATTTCTTTGCTTAACTCAGTCCTTGTGAACTTTTTCCTGCTAGCATTTTGGCAGTATGGAATCCTGCATAGGAACTTATTATGTAATATACTATACATCTTGAGGTTTTGTCTTGCCTGTCAGGATTTGTTCTAGATCACTTGTTTGCATGATTGTGATGGGATCAAACCACAAATAAGCAAAGTGTCTCAGCTGCCAGCAGCAGTATTTGTGTTACATGTAGGTGGAGCAATACACCTGCAAATAACCTAATAGTACTTTTATGTGCACCATATCTACATTTGTGGGCAAATTGTCACCTTCAAATTTTAATTGTAATTTTTAATATTTCTATGCTATATTGTTATTATTCTTGACATCCAACTACAAAAAATAAGGCTGTAAAAGTCACAGTAATTTGCACATCTCTGCAAGGTGTTCCCAATACTGCATAATATCCATTATAATTTATATAGGAAGATATAAATTCAGCCCAATGCTCTGCAGCTTCTTTTGGGAGCAGATCAATAGGAGGCAGAGAATATATTACCCACCCAAGGGAATTAGGCAGAGAGAGAACTTCAGTGGATTCACCTGCTTTCTGCCAAGGCAGTTCTGGTTTACTAATGAATCGTGCAATTACTGACTCCTGTGTTTTGACAGAAATGCAAAATAAGGGAGAATAAGAAGTGTGTTATCTCTTCTCTCTGCCCTTATGGAATAGGCAGGACTTTGTGGGCAGAGGCAAAGGCAGATTTTACGGGGCGTAGATGATCCAGGCTTTGTTTCTCTGGACTTGTCTATATGATGATGCCAGCTTGCAATTTAGGTTGGTCTACTCTCCTCATCCATGCTGCTGATATGCTGGCATACTTACTGTCTGCAGCCAGCAAGTTACATCAAAGTGCACATCAGGTAAGAAATTAAGTTTGTCTTTTGTCCTGGTCTTAGGCTCCTTATCTAGAAATTTTGTGTAGCAATACAAGTACATGCGATTATCACATTCCTATCATTATCAGGTTCTGATGTTAATTGGCATTTAGGCTGCTGCTGAATGCTGTGGCACTCAATAGATCAATGCCCTTTAGCTGGCTAATAACTTCTGTAAGTGTTGAAACAAATACATGTGTATTCCAGATGCTCAGAGAAAAACAATTAATACCGTCTTGCAGAGGACTGAAACTAATCCTACAGGGAACCTAGCAGGCATTGAACAGAAGAGAACAGTGACAGAAATAATTAACTGTTCAGATCTCTGTGTGTTGTGCCTGTTTTTCTGAAAGGATGCTTCCCAAGTACAGATTTGTATATGTATGCAGCTTGTTACTCTTATGAAAAGATGTGAATAAAACCAACTTCACCTCAATGCTCTGAAGCCTCTGACTTAAATAGGAACCAGAGAGCATGTGCCTTGCTTTATTTTCAAATCGACAGTTTGTGATCTCATTATCAGTTTTTCTTATGCTCACTTCCATAAATATTTTCTTTGAGTATTTCAGCAGTTCTTCAGAATCCAACGATCTTGCCAAACTGGTTTTGAAAATGCATTAATTAATCGTTTTTAAACAAACTGTCTAGGTATCCTGAATGAATCTAAGAACGCGATGTATAAGGCCATCTTTCTTCCATCTTCCTAAGATTTTTCTTTTCTGGTGCCATTTCTTCAGCTAAGAAGAGTTAAACTTTTCAAGATACATTTATTGTTTCAAATATTGGAATAGGCTGTTATTCAGCTGCCTGTGCTGTGTTCTTGAAAGTGTCTAGTGCTTATGAAAAAGTTAAAGAGAAGAGTTTGGTGATATTTCCTCAATATGTTTTTCTAGTAGTCTAAGGCTGAGAGGCTTTCTGGTCTGGAAGTGGTGTGATTTTGGGCTTTTTGACTCCATTTATACATTTTAATTTTTTTGCCAATGGATTTGTCCAACTTGTGGTTTTTAATATGCCTTTGTTATCCAAATTTTGCAGCACTGAATTCCTCAGTTTACTCTAAGTCTGGTAGGTATGCAGTAAAATACCTCTAATAACCAAATAAAAAAAACTTTTCAAACCTGACACTTTGTAGTTTAATTTGATGCCCTTAGAGTTCCGTATTATGTGTAATAGAGAGAATGCCTTTTTTTTAATGGTAGCTCATTATTTTACTGGCCTCTGGTTATCTCCACCAGCTTTTTACTTCCTTCTTGTACAGAAGCAAGTTTGTGCCATTGTTCATCATTGTTAGCTTTTTTTAAAGTTGTTCAAATGTTCCCTTTTGTCTGAACTGCACACACTTGGCACTGGTGAGACCCCATCTCAAGTACTGTGTCCAGTTTTGGGCCCCCTACCACAGGAAGGACATTAAGGTGCTGGAGCGGGTCCAGAGAAGGGCAACAAAGCTGGTGAGGGGTCTGGAGCACAAGTCTTGTGAGGAGAGGTTGAGGGAGCTGAGGTTGTTCAGTCTGAGGAAGAGGAGACTGAGTCTGAGGGGAGACCTTATCACTGTCTACAACTACCTGAAGAGAGGCTGTAGAGTTGCAGGGGTCAGTCTCTTCTCCCAAGTCACAGATGATAGGACAAGGGTAATGGCTTCAAGTTGCACCAGGGGAGGTTCAGGTTAGATATTAGGAATTATTTCTTTCCTGAAAGGGTTGTTCAGGCATTGGAATGGACTGCTCAGGGAAGTGGTTGAGACACCATCCTTGGAGGTATTCAAGAGACAAGTTGACATGGTGCTCAGGGATATGGATTAGTAGTGGATTGGTGTTGTTTTGGGTGTAGTGTGGGGTTTGTGTGGGGTGTGTGTGGTGGTTTTGTTTTGTTTTGTTTTTCCATTGGTTGGACTAGATGATCTTAAAAGGTCCCTTCCAGCCTAGGTGATTCTATGATTCTGTATTTGTGATATGGACTCATGATGAAATTATACATTGACGTAGTGGTTTTTTTCGTGTTCTCAGCTAGAAATTAAACAAATAATATTAAGTTTTATTTTTTAAAATACTAGTAAACAACAGATATTTTCAATACACAGAGAGAGATAATTTAAGTTCAGAAGAACAATCATCAGTTAGAAAGTAGGAGGAAAGGAGGGGTAGGGACATAAAAATGTAATTATGAAGAGCTACAATATCTCTGAATAGGCATTAAATTCAGTAAGCCAAAATGTCTTAATTCAAATATATAGGCTAGTTTTGCAACTGAAATGTAGGCGTTGTAATGTCCAGCTCATAGGTGACTGCTGCCCAGTCTCTTTTATGCTCCTTTTATGTCATATGTAGTGAGAGTTTATAGCCTAGAAAATGAGCTGTATTGCAGATGTAAGAGTGAAACAAGACAATAGCTTTAGGTGGAAGATGCAGTTAAACAGAGCATGAGAAAGCAGCTGAATATGGACTTTGTGAATAGCAGTGCTACTGATCTAGTAAACTTGAGGTAGACATCTCTATACAACTGCCCTAGTAGTTTGAGCCTAAAGATCTAGTGAAAGTACCTTTGGTTCTGATTGGTACTTCTTGATACTACCAGAATATGAATGATAAATATCAGTGAGCCTATACTACAAATATCAGCCCTTTTCAAACACTCTTGCCTTTTTTCCTCCTCCCTGGAGGATGGAAGCAATAAACATATATCTTTGTATCTTGGCTTTAGGAAAGGTTAAGAAACAAATAAAAGGCTAGAAATTATCATGGCACTCCTTCCAATCACATAGACTTTTGCAAACAAGAATTTGAAAACACTGAAGCAACATTTAAGGAAAGCCTTGCAAGCATTCAAATACAGCAGTCAAACTTTTGAAGCAGCTTTAGAAAAGGTCCAGAAGCCTATTACATTTGTTTGAGATTAGCTCTTCCTCCCCTTAATGAAAGAAGTTAAATTAATTAGAACTCAATTCAATGATTTTGTAAAATTCCCAGATCTTCTTGTCCCTAGGGACAAGATCACTAGTATCTAAACTGTATCCCAAAGTTGTTCTCTTGAGTTTGGCCTTTATATGCCTTGTCCATTCATTTTACTGCTTTGCAATGAGTCACATTTTTTTCCATTGACTCATTTGCCTTTAGATCTTTCAACTGTGAATTTATAAAGTCACAATCTTCAGGTGAAAGATAACCATAACTTGTTACAAAATGTAAAACATGCACAAAATCCTGGGATCACTGAAATGCATCATCTCTAGGCAGTGCCTAGAGAATTGCCAGTGCACCTGACAATTCTTCTTTCTGCAAATCCTTATCCCTAGAAACTGTTATTATAGGAAGAAAGGATAGTGTGCACACAAGCTATTAAATTGTGCTTTTTTCCTGCTGAACTGGTGTTCCTCTGTTTGCTACTGAAAATGGCTTTAGGTCAGCTGTCTGTGTTGGAGATTTTTTCTGTTGTTGTGTGGGTGATACGGAAACAGAAAAAAACAGAAACATAAGCTGCTTTTTCTAATTATTTTTAAGTCTATGTGAATTCATTTATTTAATAGGATCCATCACCTGTATTAGAGAAAGTAGGTGCTATACTCTTGTGCTCAATTTTGTTTTGTTGAATGTTAGGTTTTTGGAGAGGAGCCTGTGTTCTCCTGTGTTTTACAAATCACTATGTACATTCAGAGTGATGTAGAAATACTTATTCTTAATGGAAAAGGAAACTGTAAAAAGAGGCATGAGAAGATCTGTGCACCTGGAAAGGCTAAATCTAGTGCAAAGATTCCTGAAAGTTCCCAGGTGCATTAACGTTTATAGACATAGGGTTAATGTTCTTTTACAACATGGGTTTCAGTGGGGTTCATCTTTGGGGTTTTAAAGACTTTTGTCTTTTTTCTTGTTTTCAGGTAATGATCTAAATAACTCAAAAACAATTTTACAGACTGAAATAAATCTATTTATAGATGGCTATGGATCACTTTAATTTTATTTGTTTTATGTTTCTTACTTTTTGCAACTGCAAATAAGATGCTGGCCTGCTATGAACGGACTTGTTTTTTAATGATCGTAACACATATTCTTATTGTAAACAAGCAGCTGTATACATTAAAACTCTATAATTAGCTAAAGCTTTGCTGTTCTTAAAGTGCCTGCTTGTCTAGCCCAAGAAAGGCTTCCCTTCTGCCCTCCTTGTCTTCCAAGTAAAGATGTTTCTGCTGGTGAAAATAGACATAACATCAGCTGCTGGAGCTAGATGTAAAGTATGAGACAACCATGAATTCTGGAGTCTGCTTTACTGTTGGGTTGATCACATCCTCCTGCAGATTAGAAGTTCTTTAAAAAGTTTTAGGAAATGCTGTGCAATCTGGTCTTCCATAGATGGCTTTCTGTCTACCAGAGAAATAATTCTGTTTTGTTTGGGCATGCTGAAAGAGTCAGTTGCCAGCTTGCTTGTGCCTTAGACACATGGCTGTCTCTGGGATTGACTGTAAACATCTGAGGGCTAGAGCCATTGCAAAATAGTAATGAACAATAGTCTTTCAAGTGTACCAAGAGAGCTCTATAAAATAGACTAGTTGTCCTCAGATATGTTGGTGTGCCACAAATGTATAGTAGGTAAAAAAATGCTCTGTTGGAAGGCTCTACATTTTGACATTACCCTGTAGACATAATGTCATATGAGACAAGACATTTATTTAGGCTGTCTTTGATCTCATTGATATTGGCTTTTTTGGCAGCCAAAGACAAAACATCTTCTAACATATTTTCCAGTTGCATTTAGTCTCTAAATGCTGGTTTGAGTGTTTTGAATTTTTCTGAATTTTTTGGCTTGCAATTCCAAAGCAGGAAATTCTCCCTACTGAAAAAATCCCATGTGTAATAGTGAATACAATGTTACTAGCATAAAATTATATATGCATCCAATGGCTTTGCTGGCAAAACTTTTATTGATTTTTGATGTTCCTGAACTAAGTACATTTGTAATGATCTTAATAGTGGATAATTTTTATGTTGACTTGGGAGAGCCTCAATTACTCAAAAGTAATGGAATGAATCAAAACCCAATTCTTGATGGTAAATACCAACTGAGATAATAAAATAAAATTTCTTTTAAAATAACATTAAACAAAACATGACATTACTTAAAAATGCTATTTTATATTTGTTCTTCTTGCTTTTGAGTGGTGGTGAATTACCTGCTGCTGTAGCTTAGGATGAGGCTGCAATTTGAGAGTTCCTTGTGGATCCGTACATTAATTTCAACTGTTGAAGTGTAAATGTAAATATAGATGGTAGTTCTTTTTCTTAGTAAATGACAGAAATTTGTATGCATCCTGTGTTGCAGCACCAACATTCATACTGATTTTATTTATACTTATGATTCCTTCTTCTGTAGGGCTAAGTAACTTACTTATCTGCATTAGAACTTCTGCAGATCCTGTGGGTGTTCTCATGTGAGGTTTTGGTCAAAACCCGCCTGTCTTATCAAGTTACTAGTACATTATAGAGATGCTTAGATTATTGGTTTTTGAGGGATTGCTTTGTTTTCTAGGCACTATCAGATATATGAGACTTGAAGATAGTGAGATGTGACAGGAGGAAGAGCTCCAAATCAGAAGTGACTTCTTATGTAGGGATCACAGGCAGCACTTCCTTGTATCAGAAAAAATATAACATGTTATCTGCTTCCCATTACTGTGAAAAAAAGATTGCTGCTCTTCTGCTTGTGCATTTTTAGTCTTTTTAGCATCTAAACCCAAGATGGACTCCAGGACAAAAGCCTTTTCTCCCTTACTACTCCTTGAGTATTGGACACTTCTTCATCACGTTAAGTGTTCTTACTACAATTGTATGACTCTTTAAATGTTGGGTAGTGATCAGGACAGACAGTCCCTACTCAAGTAAGTTATCCTGTAGCTTTAGCTGAGTGCTGCCTTCATCTGTTATTTTGATGTATTTCATAATAATACCTCCTAAACAGGACCAGGAGAAGATTACATTTTGTGTGTATGCTGGATATTTTCCATGCAATTTATCTGAGAATCATTTGATTTTCATAAGTGAGTGTTATAACTGATGGCAGACTCATGGTTTCAAGGTAGAAAAAGCACTGCTTCTGAACGTCTTAGAAGACAACCACCTGGGTTGGGCAACAGCCAGCAAGTTACAGGGAATTGATGTATTGGGAAAGTAATTTGAACTTCTGTTGCCAAATGGTGTAATGAAAGTCTAGCTACTCAAAGTGAGGACTGAAACAAGTAGTGGAAGAGCATATAGAATCATAGAGTAGAATACTTTATGTTGGAAAAGCTCTTCAAGTCTAACTCTTAACCTAACACTACATAGTCCACTGCTACACCATGTCCCTAAGTGCCACATCTACATGCCTTTTAAATACCTCTAGGGGTGGTGACTCAACCACTTTTCTGGGCAGCCTGTTCCAGTGCTTGACAACACTTTCAGTGGAGAAATGTCTTTTAATATCCATCCTAAACCTCCCCTGGCATGACTGGAGTCCTTTTCCTCTTGTCCTATCACTTGTTACTTGGGAAAAGAGACTGATCCCCACCTTGCTACAATATCCTTTCAGAGATAAGATGATGTGATGTGTAGATGATGATGATAGGATGATGTGTAGAGTGATGTGGTCTTCCCTGGACCTCCTTTTCTCCAGACTAAACAACCGCAGCTCACTGCACTGTTCCTCATAAGACTTGTTCTCGAGACCCCTCACCAGCTTCATTTCCTTTCTCTGAACATGCTCCAGCCCCTCAATTTTTTTCTTATAGTGAGGGGCCCAAAACTGAACATACTATTCGAGGTGGGGCCTCACCAGTGCCAAGTACAGGAGGAGGTTCACTTCCTTAGTCCTGCTGGCCACACTATTTCTGATCAAGCCATGATGCTCTTTGCACTCATGGCCATCTGGGCACACTGCTTGCTTATATTCAGCGACTGTTGACCAACACACCAAGGCCCATTTCTGCTGGGCATCTTTCCAGCCAATCTTCCCCAGGCCTGTAATGCTGCATGGGGTTGTTGTGATCCAAGTGCAGGACCAGGCACTTGCCCTTGTTGAACATCATGCAATTGGCCTTGGGCCATCAAATCCATCCTGTCCAGATTCTCCTACAGAGCCTTCCTACCCTCAGACAGATCGACAATCCACCAACCTTGATGTCATCTGCAAAAGACCTTAAAAACATCATTGTTCCATGCTTTTTGCTCATGTTTACAAAAGACATATTCTTGTGTCCTCCAGCCTCTGTTCTTTCCTTGCTACATGAGTGTATGAGACACTGTCAATAAGCTGCTGGACTGCTGTAGTATATACAGCTTGATGTTTGTTTCAGGGTAAACTTCACAGATTTTTGCTTGCTTTTGAATGGTAGGCTACAAACTATGGATTAAGGGCTGATTGGTTAGCAGTGTGATTGGGATAGAGATGAAAACTTACTAATCAACTTTAATGGGTTTAAGCAATCTTCTCAGTTAGAAATATTACCCCATGAATACTAACTGAAGCAGCAATTATTATCTTTGTGCATAATAACATCCCCTATTCCTTCTACTGGATGAGATGTAGAGTTGTAAATCTGTGCTCTCCTATGGCCCAGGTTTGTTGATGTCTGAATTTACAGAAACTGGTAGTGTGGTCAGGAGTGCACCGAAAGAAACCATGGCCTGCATATTGGAAATGAGGAGGCTGAGACACTTCTTCCCTCACAGTTTGTCATTAGGGACATGTTTCCATCTGGCTGTCCAGAGGCAACTTTCACTTCCTGTGCTTCATTCTGTCTATCAGCGCATTCCTGGACTTGTAATCTGCACTATATTTTCATTAGGACATTCTTACTCTGGTATTCAAGCTTTAGGAACTGGAAACAGCAGTGACGGTGCAGGGGAGTGAGAGAACATAAGTGATAAATCTGTGTTTGCACAATTAAGTGAAGGACACCATTCCAGGAGCTCGAGCAACAGAGTGGGAAATGAATGTGCCAGAAAAAAGGTGATGATTGGCTTCTTCAGGAAGATGAAAAGCAATACCAGCATTACTAGAAAAATAATCCAGGAAAAAAATTCCATCTCAGATGACCTTTATTTTGGAGTGTCTTCTATCAATGTGATTATGACATGAAATAATTTCTCCGTGCCAATATCCACCTGTAAAACTGTTCTCTCAAACACAGGGGGAACTCTGGTGTGCCTGTAATGAGAAAAAGGGAAGAACAAACAATGAAGAAATTGGGCAACAACACAGTTTTAAGAAATTACTAGTTTCTCCTTAAAGACTACAACTTAATGCAATATTTAGAGTATTTAGGATCTGAAGTGATAAAAACAAGAGTTGTGAATGAGCTCAACAGCAGAGAAAACCTATGTGAAAGACAGACTACCAAGACTCTTAGAATTTTTATCAGTGTTACAATGCTTGTGCTTGTAAAAATTTTTCAGCTAATTTTTATTAAAGAGAAATCCTATAATAGTGTAGTGATTTGTCTGGTAATTAATGTTGTGCTTTTGCCTTAATGTTATAGTTTTTTATTGCTGTATTATCTTGACAGATAGGAAATGTCTTGTTGAAGTTACTGGAGTTATCTACAGATGTCTGGCAAACTTTGTCTGTCTTTAGGGTCATATTTTAATGCTACTTTAATGCAGTATTGGCCAGTGAAAGTACAGACAATACAGATACTTCAAGGAGTATTTAATCTTTGGCTATATCTAATTATTAATTTTCATAATTTTTTCAAGGTCTGCTACAAAAGAAACAGACCTGGACTTTGCCTTTAGGTGCTTGTTTCTGGGAGGATAAAGGTCAGATGAAAGCATGCCAAGAGATACAAAGGGTAACGATAACTTAGGGCATTTAAAATATATTTTAGAATGTGTACCAAACTGGTATATTGTTAATTTGTTATTGAAATACCGTACTTTTTCCTTTGTACTAAACAAGTAATAAACACCACCAAACTGTGTGGAGCAGTTGACACACTGGAGGGGAGGGATGCCATTGAAACAGACCTTCACAGGCTTGAGAAGTGTGTCTCTGCAAAGATCATGACGTTCAAGAAGGCCAAGTGCAAGGCCCTACATGTGGGTCAGGGCAATCCCAAGCACAAATACAGTTTGGCTGATGAGTAAGTTGAGATCAACCCTGAGGAGAACTATGGGGTGTTGGTAAATGAGAAGCTCAACATGAGCTAGCAGCGTATGCTCATAGCTCAGAAGACTGACAGCACCCTGGGCTGCATCAAATGAAATGTGGCCAGCAGGTCAAGGGAGGTGATTCTGCCCTTCTACTCCACTCTTTTGAGACCCCACCTAGAGTACTATGTCCAGCTCTGGGGCCCCCAACCTAAGAAAGATATGGACCTGTTGGAGCACAGGCCACAGGAGGGCCACAAAGATGATCAGAGGGCTGGAGCAGAGGGCTTCTGCTATGAAGACAAGCTGAGAAAGTTCAGGTTGTCCAGCCTGGAGGAGAGAAGGCTCTGGAGGGACTTATAGCAGCCTTCCAGTACCTGAAGGCTACAGGTACTTCTCTACAGGAGAGAAGAGGAGGCATTCTTTATCAGGGAGTGTAGCAATAGGATGAGGGGTAATGGTTTCAAACTGGACAGTAGATTTAGATTAGATGTTAGGAAGAAATCTTCACTGTGAAGGTGACAAGACATTGAAACAGGCTGTCAAGAGAATTTGTGGATGCCTGGAGATGTTCAAGACCAGGTTGGATGGGGTTTTGAGCAATCTAGTCTAGTGGGAGGTGTCTCTTCCCATGGCAAGGGGCTTGGATCTAGGTGATTTTTAAGGGCACTTCCAACCCAAACCATTCTATTATTCTATGTTTCTGGAATTTATTACTTACTGATGATTACTGCAGTGACTCAGAAAACATACAAGCTAAATTAGGTTTTCCACTGCAAAGTCCATCTGTATATACATGAATAAAGTTTTTTGCCATTTTACATTCTTAGAATGTTAAGTTCATCCTTTTCTTAATGATCTTATTTTATACATTATGACAAAATTTTGCAAAATAATAACACAAATGTGTCATCATGTTTAGCTCATGCATTTTCAAGGAGAAGAATATTTTGAATTGTAGCAATAATTTCACCTATTTGTATTGGGTAGAAAAAAGGGAACCTGTCTTTGTTGTCATATTCATTTTTTTCCTTCGTTTTTGACAGAAAATACTTTCAAGTGTTTTAACATTTTATGGTCAAATAAAATAGCCTTATCAACATATCCCTCATTTTTATGCCCAAGAATAAACTTCTTGCAGTGAAATACATTGTAAGAGTCCCCATTTGTATAGGAATTCCTGGTCAGGACAAACTGTCACATCCAACTTGCATGTTACAATCACTCTAATTACGTCACTTGAAAACCCCACAGATATATTACTTTCTCTTCTGTTTATCAGTTTTTTTAATTTCCCCATAAAAAAGCTGACTGAAACTCCAGAGTAACTTACTTTTTAATAACGGCATTTTCAATGGAGTAATGCTGAAATAGGAAAGTTTATGTGCTTTATGTATTCATACAGTAATGCTATACCAAACACTATTTGATTTCTTCATCCTTTCTCATAAAACTGTGTAAAAATTGAATGGAATGGCAAACAGGATCATGCTTTCCTGTAAGCTTGAAATGAAAAAAAACAAGGGAAGAGGTTTTGCACCATTGTTTGAAATACCACTTTTTCTGTAACTTGACTCTTGAGGCACATTGTTGACTGGCTCATCAGAGTGATTTTCTTTCATCTATATGCTTCCTTCCATTAACACCATAGAATGTTAATGCAAAATGTAGCTGAAATTCAATATGTAATTATAAGGTAAACCAAGGCTACATTGACTTTATGTATGGTAAAAGTTGAGAATCTGTGACTGGTTCATTCAGGCAATGAACTTTACTGTCCCAGTTTTCTCATACCAAAGCAGCCCCAACCCAAAATTCCCAAGTGTCTGCTCACCTTCATATGATGCCTCCTTACCAAACTAAGTTAGGATCCATCTGTTTCCATTCTCCTCTTTCATACCCTACCCTCCATTCTCTTGCAAAGTATCTGTGCTTACCAACATCTATTCCAGGGCTGGGATGCATGGAGTCTGATATCCACTCCTGTAAGTGTGGGCATATCAGGGAGAGACTGAATCAACCTTGGTACCAAACATGACAAAAGTCCACTCCCAATATCTGCAAGCATACACTTTACGAAAGCTGGAAGGCAATTATAAATATCTGTCAGGTAAGATATATAACTTTGAAGTTAGGGATCCTCCTGAGCTGGAAATGAACTTGCAGCCTAACAATTCCTCACTGTATTCCACTTGGACTCCTTATCATTTTCTTTAATTTTTTTACCAAAAGTGCTTTCATACCAGTTATCTACAAACATTTCCAAAGCAGATGCTAAAGCACATTAGCAGCATGAACTAGGGAAATGCAGCTGAGAATAAGTAGGTGTTTGAGTGTCTGAAATAGCATTGGTTCAAGATAGCGAGGAAGTTCTGAATGCAGATGGTAACGGTGCATTTTTCAAGGCAGTAATATTCCCTCAGTGACTGGAAATTCAGTGACCTCCTGGAAGTACTGCTCAAGACTTCCTTTGAAATGACTGTAAAATGCTGGGGTTTTTTTGCAAGATCTATAATAAGAAACATCTCTGGGGCTCTCTTGGTGGCCACTTGACAGGTGATAGAATTGCTGCTGGCACTTTTGAACTGATGCTTCTTGAACTTATGCTGGTAATGCGCTGCGATCATGATGATTATGTACGTGAGAATAAATTGCCTTTATGGTTTTGCACTGAAGTAGCTGATCATGCCTGCATGTGTTGGTTTTGACTGACTTAGAAATCAGAGATGTCTCCAAGATCTCTCTTCAATACAAGACCCTGAAAGAATACAAGGAAATGTAGTTTGCTGCTGAAAATGGCTGCAGATCAACATCTGCTTCCTGTAAGCTCAGCATAACTGAGATTTTTTTTCGCTAACGGGAACTTTAGGAAGTCCAGAAAATGTCCAAATTTCAAGTCATTATCTAAAAAGTTACAGCCAACTAACTACAGGAAGGAAAGGCTGCAAAGGATGGAGAAAGAACCTTGCCCCTGAGAGAGGGCAAAGAAAGTCAGTGGCAGATGTAGCAGAGATTCCAAACAGCAGAGGGAAGGAGAATGTGCATGGCAGTTGTGAGAGTACTCTTTCAAAAGGGATGCTGGCTTCTTTGGATGGTGAATGAAGCAACATCAGCATTCAAGAAAATCCTGCACTAATGGATTTTAGAGCTAAGCTTTCAGAAAGAGAGCTCTGCCTTTTGAATTGCTGCAAAAAATAAATGAGATTGTATTTCTGAGGTGTCTTTATGAAGCTAAAATTTCCTCTTCCCACTACTGTTATTGTAGTAAAATTTGCTTGCAGTCCCAGGGTATCCTTGATGAATGGGCCTCCAGCCTGCTTCCCTATTAACCAGAAGAGAGATATCGATCCAATAACCAGTGTTAGATAGATGGTTTTAAAATCACAGTTATAGGGTTTTTTTGTCTTCCTAGATCTCCAATATTGGAGCTATAGAGAGCATCCTGATTTCAGTCCTTGCCCTTGTATGCAACAGTCAGTATCACTAAACTGTAGGTGTAATCTATATGATCTGTATTGAAAACTATAAAAAGATTGCAGATACAAAATGCAATTTTACAGAAACCTCTAAACAAACTTCAAGACTCAGATACCATAATAGAAAGCCTGCCTTCTCCCCCAGAAGAGCAGAATCTCTGCTGCAACTTTGAAAGTTTCATTAATACAATCAGAAATATGAATTGCTCAAAATATTCAGACTATTGTTAGGTAGTTAGACTGTCTGGCATTGTTATTTATCAGAAAAGTAACTGCAATTCAAACAATTTAAAAGAAATCTGGTGAAGAATGATCACTTGTTTATTTCTTCATGTCTGCCACATGAACAGGAATGCAATTTACAGAAAACCCTCCAGAAGGCTCTTGGAGCAAGCCAGAGCACCCTGCTGTTGAGAGACAGAAGTACTACTTGATAATGATGTGATCAACTTCGATCTACTAAGCTCAGTGATACTGAGGTTTTGAAACAGATGCATGGAAGAGCTTGCTAATGTGCATAGCTTAGTGCTGCAAAAGGAGAATGAAGACAATGGGTTTGCATCAATGTTTAACCAATACTGCAGATAGGCTGATGCCATTGGTCTGATCCAATGAAGAAAAGAGACAGTTTATCACTGCTAGGAAAATTTTTCACCCCAGTAGAGTTCACAGACTTTTGTGTGGGCAGAAAGTCCCCTTACTTTTTGCAAAATTTATGTTAATCTCCACACAGTGGTAAAACAGCAAGTCATTTGCTCTTTACTGTTTGGAGAATCGTACTGTTCCTTCTTGATTTTTTTGCCAAATTTTGGTATTAATTTCTGAATTTGTCTGGAAATGTTTTGGGGATATTTAAATTTTCTTTTGATAGAGTTTTAGTTAATCTTTTAAAGTGTTTTCAAATTTAAAAACATTTTAGAGGAGCATAAAATAATAATGTAATAATAATAATAGGTTGGAGATGAATTTAATGGGCTAAAAGATACCAGCTTTTTCTTTGTTATATCAGAAGTGTTTCAGCAAGAAGTTACTCTGTAGAAAGAATGCTCAAGTAATGAAAACACTAACAGAAATGTCTGCCCATGTGTATTCCAAGTAGTGTAATTCCTCTGTAAGCTACCATGTGCAAATTTAGAAAAGCCTGTAATTATCTGTGCAGCTGGAGTAGCCTTGTGCTGGTCTGAATCTTGATCTTAGGCAGAATGTTCCTTTCAGTTTTATGAATAAATTGATCATGAGCATGTAGCCTTGACAAAATATTCTTTCTGCTATGGGATTACATTACAAAACAAACTCCTGTTATAAGAAGTGAGTTTTGCTTGGTAAAGAGAAAATATCTTTTAAGGCTTTCCAAAAGTATTGTAAATCTATATACATTTTAAACATATGTGTTGTGAGCAGAGGTATTTAAAAGATACTCGTTTGGGAATATGAAGGTGTTGGCACTTAGCTGATTCCTGCTGCTTTAATTTTTCTCTACAGCTGAGATACATGTTAAGGCACTGCTGCATCAAATTTGAAATCAATCTCAGTTTAGATTTCATCTGAGAAGTAGTCGCATTAGTATCTTAAATGCCTGAATACCTTCACTGAATCTGCTGGGGCTGTAGGCATTGGTCACATGAGTAACTTTATACTTACTCAGTTTTCTGTGCCAAACACTTACTTTCTGAATGTGGATAGCATTTTTACCTGCATAAAAGGGCAGCTGCTTGGAAAAAATACAAAGTCATTGAATGGTAGAGGAAGGGTGGACAGGCATTGCCTTCTTTTGCCCTTCTCTCCTCCACAAGTAGCACTTAGGGCACTCAATGAACTCACTTGATGGGCTGCAGCCACATGATAGTTCTGTTTTCTCTTCCTTCCCACTTTGACCTCGCTGAGCTTATTATAGGCTTCTCAGCAATGTAAAAGTGAACCTGGACAAACCAAGAATGAAGACCAAACAAGACTAAAAGCTGTCTCAAAACAAGTATCTGGGATGTGGCCAGCTGAGAGCTCAGAATTTCCTGCTTCTGGTGCCAGTGAGTAGTATCTGAAAGGCAGCTCTTGATTCTGAGAGATTCTATGATCCTTCTCATGAGTGTACAGGCAGCAGCAGCAACTATAACCAACCCCTCTGTATTCAGCTGTGCAGGTAGGAGGCAGTGAATGACATTAAGTGCAGCATATGTTGGCTAGTTGTGCTGGATAAGAGAAAAATACAGCTGGCTGAATCATAGAATCATTTTGGTTGGAAAAGACCATTGGGATCATCGAGTCCAACCATCTACCCTACTCTGCAAAGTTCTTCCCTACACCATATTCCCCAACACCACACCTAAATGACTCTTAAACACATCCAAGGATGGTGACCCACCTAAAATAGGCGAAGACGTAGCTATTTCTTACAGATGTGCTTTGAAGCAGCCTGTAATAGTTTTATTTGCCTCTGCCTAAGGGTATTTTGCAGCTCTGTTGCAATTTGGCAATTACAGAATCGGTCTCTTTCAAATTGTTGTCATCCTGTTTTACAAAATCCTGAAGTGTGCCTGCACTTAGTAATGGCTAAGATAACTTTTTTGTGATTCCAGTGTCAAGGTTCCTGTTTAGGACTTTTGAAAGTTAATATAGCATTGATGATGTTTTACATAATAAAATAATAATACAGGTATGGTAGTAATTAGCTGGATGGTATGTTATGCCAGACACTTCCGTGTTTTGAGCATATGTTGAAGTATCATAAATGTTAAGGGACAATGATCAGTAATCTAGCTTACAAAAGGTGGATTCAGTTGGCGGATAATGAGCAAGGACTCAGTCTCAAAAACATCCTCCCCTCTAGCCAAAACTGTCAGTCTATGATATTATTTGTCATTCATAGGTGTATTAGAGTGTTAGGAAAAGAAACAATAACTCTCTTCATATGAAAATATGAATAGCTTCTCATATCTCTCTAAGTCACATTGAAAAACAAATACTTAGTAGAAAACAGCAGTAGACATCACCAGGGCTATCCTTACAACATTCTCACTCACACTGTTTCCTGATGCGTGGAAAGACTAGGAAATCCAAATAGCCTTGAAAATAATTTTCCTTACTGAGAAAATCAGTATTCAGTTCTTGAAGAATTAAATGTGATGTTTGAAACCCACAGTTGCATTAAGGTACATTATATTACTTCAATCCCAAAGTGAGTATAACTGTAATTGATTTACTATATTTAAGTGCATAACGGTGAATTAAAAACCCATGTCTGTCATTTTAGGTTTAGTCTTTTTTCTATTTTGCCCTTCTGTATGCATTTTATCCCATCTCTGCTAATTTTTGGCATTTTTAGATATAACCTATTCTACCTGGTTCCTGGCTACCTGGTATTTTTCAGTGTATTTTCTGGTCTAACTATGAGCCAGCTGGCTGACATTCTCTGACATTTTCTAAATAAAGTGCTTGGAGCAGCTTTAAGCACATGGATCTGTCATTTTACAGAACCCTTTTAGTATTTTGATATGTACATACTGTTGATGCTCTAACATCTATATATATTTGTATGTATAGGCTCTTAGTCTTAGCAATTTGAACCCCTCTTAGAATTTCCAGATAGACTTCTTCGGTTGCACTGCCTAAAGGCATGCAGCCAGGAGTGGATTAGCTACAAACATTAGATATTCCTGCCCTCCTCAGACCAGAAGACAAGACAGATGAATGACACATGAGTCAGCTCCGCAAGTGCTGCACTCATAACATAGCATGTTATGGGATATTGGCTTTGATCTCAGTTCCTATGAGCCTGTTAAGCAGTGTGTGGCTTTAGGCTGAGGTGTGAGCCACTTTGTCACTACTGCAGTGTGTCATCAGCCTCAAGAGAGGGGCAGTGTCGGCAAGGAGAGGTGCCAGCTGCTGCCCCTGACCTGGCTTACCCACTGAACATGAATTTCAGATTTCAAATACCACTCTCACATTGTGTCCTTCACGTTCAGCTTGTTCACATGAACTTCCACCCTGCACAAATTTCCCAGTTGGATACCTGAAATGGATAGAGAGCACTGCTCTCTTGTTTTCTCTTTTTGCTCTTGAGAGCGTGTACTATCAGCACTTTTAGGAATACAGGATATAAACATCAACATTTTCTAGGGATGTTTGTCATACCTTGCCCTTGGCTTCTTCCAGTGATTCTTACCTACTTTAAGATGCTGAAGCACTGATTACACTTGCAGCATGATTGCTTTAGGCCCTAACATCCTTTTGAAGTGATGTGAAAGAAATGAGAATTACTTTCATCTTCTTGCTGAATAGATATTTTAATACAAAAAGTGAAAGAAACTAGAACTTTCCTTCTAGTTCAAATTCTGCTGTCCAGTGAAAAGACTAAATCACTGTATTTCAGCAACATTTTCCAGATGAAATCTCCCCATATTGTTAAAGGAAGAAGGAAACGATGCTGAGTCCAGTGGAAGTACTGAAAAGATCATTGAAAAAATGATTGAAAATATCACAGAATCTTTAACCAGGATGCTCCAATACTTAATGTTTACTGTTTGTGAGGAGTAAACAAACAGGATATTACCCCTGGAGAAGTATTGAAGCAGTAAAATTCAATATAGACCTAGGCTTCTAATGCTTTCAGACATTGTGATCTAAGAGGTAATGTAAACCCCTGAGAGCCCTCACGCCAGAGGCAGTCTCTGTTGTAATTTATATTTCCTTGAATCTGATAGTGATGTTGCGTATACTATAGGAAATGGCAGCAAAATTTGGTGTAGAGCATACCCAGCCTGTTTTTACATCTTTTTGCCCTTTTAGGCAGGCATGCCATACCTTAAATGAACTAATTTTTAGTCAACGTATCTTGCAAAATTTCAGTATTGTTTACAAATTACATTTTAGGTAACTGATAAATAAAAATTTAAGTACAGCTTGTTTTCGTAGAGAAAGGAAGAAAATTAGTGTTATGGTTTATAAATAAAGCTATTACTAATCTGAGTTTTTACATGGCAAAAGATGAACAATTATGAACGGGAATGCTTTCAGAATTTACAAACAGGGCTAATGTGGCCATATATCCTGGATAGTTCTCCATCTTGGGATCTGCAAGGAAATTTCTGTAATGCAGCAACTTCTAAAGGAATAAAAAAAGAACAGAAAAACAACCAGCCATGCCATCCTCCGACACTAATGTAAGCAGGAGTCATCTGTGTGTGTCCAAGTGATCCACAACTTGACTATCGAGGGTTACAGAGTTGTTCAGGACTGCAGATAAAAACTGTGATAGCTCATTAGGATCTATCATTATTACCTCTAAGCGTAGGGAAGGCCCTAGGCACTTAGATAGGTAGGTACAAGTTTCTGGAATGGCTCAGCTATTGCATGAACAGATATTCTGTATTCTGTTTATTATTTGGTACATTATGGTTATGCCTATAATAAGATCTTCTATGTGATGTAATAGTTGTTGTGAGATAGGAAAGCATGAATATGAGAGGAGGTTAAATAATGCCTTTAGACAAGAGAAGTGGTAAGAGGTTTTGTATTTGAACTGAAACCTAAATATCAAGTGTGGGAGACAGGTTTCACAGAACATTTTCCTGGTGTATTAAGTAGAGATTGCAGCTCATACCAAAAAGGAATTAGGATCTCATGGTGGGATACAGAAATGTGTTAGAGTAGATTTTGGTACTGTAGGGGTGGATTTTGCTTTTGGAACTTGAGACAAGTTCCAAATAGAGATCTCTCTTATTGTGAATAGCTGTGCTGTACTGGCATGCTAGTTGTATCTGGAATACCTTGTTTTTCCAAAATATGTTTATTGTATCTGCTCTCTCAATAACAGTGTGCATGCATGTAGTTCATCTTAATAACCAAAAACTCGAGTGCTGATTTTTCAGATAATTAGTCAACTACAAATCCATGATTCATTTCTGTTTCATAAAACATAGATAGTTCCAGAAAAATACTTGTGCGATTTCTAAATGTAATAGTTTGTTCTGTAACAAAACTTGCTAGAACTGCAGAGAGATCTGAAAGTCAAGTTTGTTATAAGAATCCTCCTGCCAACTTAGGCACTATCTTGTGAATGTCCACATATTGAATAACATTATGCACATGTAAAATAGGTACTTCTAGTACTTTTGTAAAGTTCAGCCAGTGAAGAACCCCTTAAATTATGATGGCACTTAAAAAAGTTGTAACTACAGCATAATTTGAAATGAAAATTACTTGTGATTCAGGAAAGATCACTAAAAAATATGCTCTTATTCAGATACAGAAAAATAAATTTAATATAAAGTAAGATCTGGCTGTTGCCTGTTTGAAAAAAATCCTTCCTTGGAGGTTTTTTTGCCTGTCTCATTATCTGTGTGAATTACCTCTTACCCCTGAAGTTTGCATGTAATTAGAAATGTCTCTGCATCTTACCTAACATTGACTGATGATTTTCTGAACTTTTTCGTATTTCGTCTCAGTGAGGAGGACCCAGAACTCTTCTTTCATACTTTCAGAACAATTCAGAGATACAGAAGTGCATACCCTCTCTAGTGCACTGTGTACCAGTCCGTACTAAATGCTTCTTTCAATTTAGTCCTTCCATATTATTGAATTATGTGTAAATCAGACAGAAAAGTCTCAAGTAGAATCATATTATTAATAAGTAAAAGCTGACCATAATCTTGGACTTGCAGAAATATGGAAAAACAATACACCTGAATTTGTGTAAGTATTGGGACCAATTGTCATCTTTTGTATCTGTTCATTATTCCTGTAGAGGGATCTTGCTTTTGAGAGGGAAAAAGGTTTAGCCTTTAGAGAAATGTATGTCTGAAAAGTATATCTAAAAACTGCTTGGATCAGGCAGCCTTTTGGGATCAACTTTCATATGTACATGACAAAAGTGACTTTGAAATGGTCAAAGAAGAAGAAAAACTGGACCCTTTGGGCAGTTTAAAAGAAAATACTTGTTCACATATGAAAATAACTTTGAATTGTTCAACTGGTTAAAAAGAATGTATATTTTCATCTTCACTTACCATGTCACTTTAAATCTGTGTTAGAGAAAGGTGGAGAAGTTCTGGTCTAGCAGAACCTTTGCTGCTTCTAGGCCTCCAGCCTGACACTTTTTTTTGGTGAGGGATTACCAGACTGGTAATGCAGGGTCCACCTCTACAAGGGGTAAGTTTTCTTGCTCTTCACTTTTCCACTGGTCTCCTCACAATCTGCAGTTTGCCAAGTAGCCACAAGGTAGTAAAACAGCTCATCCATATTAAGACCAGCCACAGGAAGATTCTGGGTGGGGTACTTGGCTATCTGCATCTCTCACCATGAAATAGGGTCAAGTGTGTTGCTTCTCCATAGTTAATTACAATGTTCTCGGCATAGCTGTGTGTGGGTGTGCGCCCAGCACGTAGTCAGGAATCCTAGTGTTTTGGTTACATCATTGCTCATGCAATTTGGTGGAGATTTTAGGGAATGTGGTTATCCTTCCAGCTGCCATGAAGGGTGAAGTCTAAACTGTGAAAAAGGATGCCACCTCTTAATGTGGAGGCTGGTCAATAACTGTTTTCTGTACTGGAGTTTGGGTTTTTTTTAAGTCCTCCACTATGAGTGAAATGCAACTCTATTTGTTCCTGCTGCAGAAAATTTGTGTTTGTGTTGCTGTTGTTTGTACTTCAAAAAACAGCAGGAAAAAAGTCTTAAAAGTATGCTTAGGAAATTTACATATCAGGAAAGAGTGTTTCATAGGACCTCAGTTTTGGGCAAAATTATTCCCAGCTTCTATGTTCTGTTCTTCTGGAGCAAATCAGCATTTTCATGATAGATTAGAAATCTGGCACAGAGTTGACCACCTGGAGATTAAAAGGACTCTGTATTGGCAAAGGGACCACCCGAATACTGATGTTCCATTGTGCTCAAATCAGTGGAAAGAAACTTCAATGGCATGCACTTGGAAATACAAGCTAAGGACACGCATCCTTCAGGGGAAGAAGGTCATAGTTTATAGAATAAATCTGGTAAAAATATGACACCATTGACTAACGTATGGAACACAATGTGTTTTAATACTATACTCATGTAGAGTAGTATTAATACTACACTTATGTATAGAATGCAATGGAAGCCAGGACAGTGCAAAGGGATTTTACAAAGGAGAGCTGACAGTTCATGTGCTTCTAAAGGCACTGTGGGAAGCTGACAGAAGAACAGTCCTTTGCAGAATAGCATACTACAAAGCAGATTCTGATGCTAAAGTAGCAAGGCCACAGATGGAAAGGGACTGCTTCCTGCCTGAATCACTTGAGTTTTATTTCCATATTATCATTTTCTATTTTCTCATACTTTATGCAGTTTGTTGGTTTAGAGCTCGGCACACTTCACTTTTCAGCAGAAAAGCACTGCTGTGCTTTTCATCCTCTGCCCAGTTGTGTTTTAGAGGTTTCTACCTCTAGTTAGTCTTATGTGGCTTCTCATCCCATTGAGATTAATGGGATTGCCTGCGTGTATGGTAGAAGAATCTGAAATGATAAAGCCAGGCAACTGTGGGTGGATGCACAGAATGAAAATTTGTCACCAAAATGTTATCATGGTTGCTAAGGAGTATCAAATCTTATGTCTCTTAAGCTTCTAGAGTAAATTTATCTATTTAATTTACTCCCAGAAACATTGGGCTACTTAATAGCAGACTTCTTTATCCCTGCCTCTTTATATTATGCATAAAACTCTAAAAGAAGTTTTACTGTGTCCCTGCTGCCAAAGACTGTGAAATGCTGTGGTCTGAAATATTTTTAACTGAGAGATTACTTGATCATTAAAACCTTTACTAAAAACAAGTGCTGCCTGGCACTTACTAAAATCAGGTATTCTGCAGAACATGGACAATTTTTTCCTGTATCAGCATCCTGCTAATTGCAGTTATTGTTTGAGATGTAAATGTTTTTGAGGATTTGGACTTAAAAAAAATTCACAGATGAAACCTTTGTGGTATTAAGAGAAGAATCCCTGTGCCCAAGTAGTACTGAGTTTCCACAGGGTGTTTATGGGAAAGCTGTGTGGTATTTTTGAATTTTTTATCATGATTGGTCCATACCGCATGTCTTATGACAGACAGAAGATAAAGAAGTAAATTAATTATCACATATTTATGAAGGTTCACTTTATTCTTTCTTGCATTTGTGACTTGCATCCATTAAAAATTTTCCTAAGATAGTTTTTCCTGTGAAATTTCCTTAGTTGTCCTGTCTTGGTGCATTGTGGCTGCCTTCAGGACTTACTTTTCCTCTAAGATGTGTGCTGGTGGCAGTCAGCACAGAGCATGGAAGAGACCTAGATTTGTGATCACAGTGTAAAACTTCAAAAATAGTCGAGTTATACACTGATGTTTATGAAATATGTGTCACAGGGCCAGTCCCTTTCAGCCCTTATTGGATACCAGTGTCTCTAGCCTGTAGTATCTCTAGCTTGCAGCACCTGCAGTAGTTGCAGACTGTCTAGGCTATGTGGTAATGCACTCCCAGAGCTCTCAGATTCTGGATTTCACTCCTGATTGCTACCAAATATGGCTACATTTGTTTATGCCATGTCAGACTTACAGGGAAGCACAAAGTTTTGTGCCTTTTTGTTTTTTCTTTCCTGTAAGTTATGACGTCTTAAGTGCCTCTGAAAATTTACATGATGTAAGTAGAAAATAGATATCACTTTATATTTGACTTGCCATTGTTTATGCCAGGATCTATCCTTAGTGGTTGTAGAGTCAGCCAGTGAACTTTTTGGGCTCCAGCACTGACTTGAACCAAAGAATCAAAACCCTCATTTAAATTGGTGGAAGGCAGTTAGTTACTTTGGTTACTAATACTGAAAAGATGCCATGCACTGTGTGAGAATGACTATGAAAGTCATGCAGAACACCTTGTATTTATCTGCTGCAAACTAAGATTATGGGCTGCAATCCTGCACCTACCTGACCGAATGTGAATACAGAATGTAGGAAACCTAGTTGAAGTGTTTGGTTCACAGAGCCTGATTTTCTTTCCATTAATAGCCTCCTCTGACGCATAAAATTAGGTATTAGATAATGTACAGTGAGAGTGGCCCTAATTCTGTGTTTCCTTAGTAATGAGAGGCCATTACTTTACAAATATCTTCTCTTTCTTTTTTACTTTTTTTTTATCACTTGAGTTTTCCATATTATCATTTTCTATTTTCTCATGCTTTATGTTTACATCTCCCTGATTTTCTTTCACTGATTCTTAATGGCTCTGCTGTAACTTAGGCATCTTGTAGTATTCCAGCAGAAGCTATTTATTAAGAAGACTTACCTACACAGAGCTGGACTTTAGCTTCTTGGGATCATAATTTTACTTGCATTTAAATTACAGAATGTGTTTGAAGTCTACAAATGAATTATGAATATATTGTCCAAAGCAGCCTATGTTCTTATCCTAAGGGATAGATAAAAAAGGTGGAGGCTGATTTTGTTCAGTTATCATTTTCTTTGTAGAAGGTGGTATGGTGCATACAGGCAGGTAGGAAAATATTTGAAAAAAATGAATTATTAGAATGAAAATAACAAGTTCCGGTTTCCTTCATATCTCTTATATTTTAGCTAAATTTCTGCCTTTTCTAGGCTTTCTTGAGATTCTTGACACAGACCATTCACATATGTATTACAATAAAAAACTACATATTCATGGGTATTTTGGTTTCTGTATGCGCTGAGATTCTTATTAAATCATTTGTCCTAAAGGTGCTTCCTTAGCCACTTAAAAATGTGTCAAGATAGTCATCATGTTAAGGGAACTTCAGTAGCATGCAGCAATGTCATATTAAGAAGTTCAAATCCTATATGTTTTGTTTTGCATTCTAAGTGGTTTTAATAGGTCATTAAATAATGCTTCACCATATCTACCTGAGGTTTGTGAATACAGGAATACAGCTCAGGATGATTCAGGACATATAGCATGACAGACAGAGCAGAGGAACCTGTCTTTTCTGCTCAGCTTTGTGCCATGTATTAATTTTATCTTTTTATCTTAGATAATATGAGAAATAGAACCTGAAAGTCATTGTACAGTCTTCTTGCCAATTTGTATCACTATTTATGCTAAAATTGTGTAGCAATTGTACATTTCTTCCAGTCAATGTACCGGTCAACTCAGATAACTGACACTATATTTAATAATTTTAAAATTTGCTTCTGACTTTTTTCCTTAATTGAAATTTTTCATATGGACACTTACTTTTGCTGTTTTTCCAGATCAAAGTACACAATCATCTGGTCCAACCCCCCTAGGGAGACTTAAAGCATGCAGACCAAGACCATGTCCAGATGGCTTTTGAAGATCTCCAAGAATGGAAACTGCTACCTTTCTGGGTGACTCTTCCCATGCTAGGTCACCCTTACAGTAACAAAGTATTTCTGATGTTCAGGAGGAACTTCCCATGTTTCAGCTTGTGCCCCATTGCCTCTCACCTTGTCACTGGGCACCACTGGAAAGAGTCTGGCTCTGTCTTCCTAACACACCCCCTTTGGGTGTGTGTACAATAGGATGAGACTCCTCCCAAGCCTTCTCTTCTCTAGCCTGAAAAATCCAAGCTCTCTCAGCCTTTCCTCATAGGAGAAATGCTCCAGTCCCTTCATCATCTTTGTGACCATTTGCTGTACTCTTTCGTGTAGCTCCATCCTTCTTTTGCACTGGAGAGCAGGGCACAGTACTCCAAGTGTGGTTCCCCAGTGCTGAATAGAGAAGGATTGTGCCTTGTCCTCTCACTGTCCAAACCACTGAAAAGAGTTTGGCTCCCTCCTCCTTCAACCCACTCTTTAGATACTTATAGGCCTTGGTATAGGCAGTTCACTTCTTTGTTCTTGACATCACCCAGTACCCCGTCTTCCACTGGAGAATAGTGGCCTCTTAACAGTGGGCTGAGGATTTAACATTGCAGTACTGAAAGTGGCTATTAAAAACACCTACTCTCTATTCTAACCAGACATCAGCCTCAGCTCTGTGAAAGGTTAGATTCAAATCCAAATCTGTTTCAAATTCCCATCTTTCCCAACACAGCTCAAGGGTGTGTCATATGAATGAATACTGAAACAAACTGTATCATGGCTTTCTGGTCAATCACTGATATCTAGAGTCTACCTGGTTCCTATATACATTGCATATATGTTCTATAGAAGAAGCGTGGATTCCTTATGGCAGTTTTACTCTAATGTAAAGTAGTAGTTGGAGCATTTTCCATTTCTATAACTCTTAAAAGAAGATACTTTGGCTCCTACAAAGGTACTTTGAAGAAGGGCGTTCTGAATGTTCTCTAAAAAGCCTGTAGGTTGTTTATATTTTATTTCTGATTTCTGCAGAACAAAATTGTCTTTTCAAAATTTGTTATTTTAGCTCTTACTATTTTTTTATGGAAAGCAACATTTTTGCATTTTAAAGATCCATTGTTTCTTCAAGACTGCATTGTCCATCTTCATGCCACCCATAAGTGATGGAAATTTTTGAAATTTTCTCCTGTTATGCAAGAAATGGTAAATATTTCTTTCACATTTAATTGAAAAAACACAGAAATCGGACAACTCTGTGAAGTTTCTTAGAAAAGTAGGACATCTGAGGTTTTCTATGCTCAAGACTGCATTCTTATATTGTCTTTAATTATATGTATGTACATACATATATGTCTATAAATATATATGTACATATACCTACCTATGTACACACATATATAATGCTATACATGCTACACTGTAATTTATTCTTCTTGGGCTAAACTGCACTTAAAGATTTAAAGACAGCAAGCTGTAGAAGTGTAGAAAACAAGTTACACCTACATCACTGTACTGTTTACCAGAGATGCATTACTGAAGGTACAGAAGAACCTCCCTACACCTCCCAAGAAAGCATTCATTTGCTAAAGCATCTCTAAACAAAGCTCCCAAATTCCTGGACTCTTATTAGAACTCCCTCTGCTTGATACTGTTTCCATTTCTATTTGGGACCTGGGCTCCTTGGTATTATCAGGTGGGCTTTTTTAAGAGTAAGCATTCTGAGTGCATCGCAGTCTGCTTGTAAAGGAAGCCTGGCTCAGTACCGGCTTTCATTTTTGATCTCAGATGCAGACATTCCAAGTGTGGCTCAGCAGGTAGCTGACTGCCCCTCCTGTTCACTTTAAATTTTCAAGAAGTGTCTTATCTCCCACAGTGATTTCTCTGTCTTTCCTTTTCAATAGAGTCTCTTTACTGAATCCACAAAAGAAGATAAAGCTTGGATGGAGCTGAAAAATGAGGACATCTTTTCCCTGGGTTAATACACTTTTTCACCTTTGTGAGATGCTGCTTCATCCGTTCTAGTACAACATGTCATAATGAAAACTTCTGATGCGCTACGTGAAGCCTGCTTTTTTTTCCTGCATCAGCAAACTCCTTTGTTGGGTATAAAGGTATAAAGATCTCAAGTGCACATAAAGATCACAAAGTGCAGCACAGCAGTAATTGGATTTAGTGCCTTGTTCCTAAAGACATATAGTGTCTTGGGTGTAAAACCTTGTTCCTATTCATCAGTGTTAGCATGGCACTGTGCTCAACCTAATGCACCTTGCAGCTTGAGGAAAAAACTCACAGCTCTCTTCTTTTGGGAAACTCCTTATGGCTGGAAGGAAGGTACTGCATACACAGAGTTAGAATATCCAACTCTCCTGTTTTGGCACCTGATGCATTCACTCACTCTGTCATCTATGCTTTGCTCCAGAGTATGATGCAGGCATGAACTAAGCACCTCTTCTGTTTTTGGAGGCTTCTAGGTTTAGCTCTTATTCTTATTGAGGAGTTATCAGTAATTTAATATCATAAAAATGAAGAAACACTGGTTTTTTTATTTCAATCTGTCTCTCATGCTATTGCAATAAGATCATAATTTGTTATAGTCTTCTTCCGCTCTGCCTTTGTGGTGCCTTAAACACTGAAGAACTTCACTTCAGGTTCACACTGGATTTCTCAGCATAGACTCAAATGAGCCTTAGACTCAAATGAGGCAAAATACTATATATTTTTATTAGAAACCCAAATCCAAATGATAGCTTTGAAGGATGAAACCTCATGAATGAGCTCCCAAAACCAAAATCTTCCTGAGTTCATCATAGAGCAGTTTTAAATGCTCTATTATGCTAGAATTATGCAATGGGCAGCATCAATGTTTTCTGATGTGCAATGAACAAATGTTTCTAATATTTTTGTACTAGTACCTTGCCTTCCATCAGGAGATTTGATGACATATATCAAATGGTAAGAAGACTACAGCAATTCTGTAAGACATATATAAGCATCAGTATTCCTTCATGAAGAGTCGAAAAGTTCAGGACAAAGAAGCCCAGTGTTGTGCTTCGGCTTGAACTTATAGTTTTAGAGCCAAGGACCAGAACAACTCCTGCACCTCACAGAAAGTCTTCCCATGCTTCTGTCTTCTTCAAGTGGATTATATTAGTTTCTCTTCAGGAAAACCATAGGTAAAAAATGTATTACTGCAATATACTGCTTTCTTGGGTTGAGAGACACAGGACTGACTTTTCTTCTAATACTGGGGAAAATTGCACTTCTAGAAGACTCTAGTGTCTGAATTTATGAAAATATTTACTTTATAGCCAGACAGGTTCTGTGGGATTCAAGGTCTTAGTGTTTTCGAGCCTTGCCAGATGCAGGTACAAGGAGGTATGGGCATTTGACCCAGAGTGGCCAACAGGATTATTTCATACCGTGAACGTCACATTCAATATAAATTAGAAAAGTTTGCTGCACAGGTCTCTCTCCCTTGGTGGAGGTGGCCCAGACAACTCCTTGCTCCGGTACTGGATCCCTGAGGCCTTCCCTTCCTCCTGAAGCTGTTGCACTCTCAGTGTCTGACATTTGCTGTCTCTGCTGGGAGTGCATCACTTCCTACTGATAGAATAGTATACTGAGTATAATTCTTGTATATCTTATATTAGTATTGGGATTAATACTGGTTCTTCAGTATTATTCTTAATTATTTAGTTTTAGTCTATTAAATCTATTTATATTTCAACCCTTGTGGTTTTTTCTGTTCCCTGATTCCCCTTTCCAGGTGGGGAGGGGTCATCAGGTGATAGAATAATTGTCTAAATGAAAATATATTGTTATGGGTTTTCTCAAATCATAACAACAGCTAAGGTATTATTAAAGCCAATGAGATTAGGAGATTTGTAATTAAATAAATGTGTTTGTTTTTTTTTTCTTTGAAGAACTCTGTCTATCCTGTTGCACATCTGTGTTGCACATCTCCAAACTGCAAATGATTGTGTTTCTTTTACTTTGTAATACCATTATCTGTCAGCTTTCTGGCCTGTGAAAGGTGAAACTTGAAATCAGCTCTAAGTTGCTATTTGGGTAAGTTTTCCTTAATGTGCACTTTCCTTGCTTTGCAAGCTTGTTGCTGATAAGCAAACAGATGTATTGTGGACAGCTCCGTAGGACAAAGTATGAGTGTTGTATAATACACTTGTTTTCTTTCTCCTCATTTTGTCTTTTTTTTTTCCTCCTCCTCCAGCAAGTGTGCTCCCAAGCACTTTTTGAAAACTGACAATACAAAAAGATAAAAATTTCTGAAATTCTTCCCAGCCTTAGACTTCTGATGTCCTTTTCATGGAGTAGTCAAATTTGAAAGGATCGCCAAAATAATTTTTGTGGAAGATGCTGTTGAAGAAGGGAAAGCAGGGTCAGACAGAAGAACCCCAGAGGTGCGAACATCCCAATATGAAAAAGCTAAGTCTATTCATACTTTGTGTGACTACTCAGGGTGATATAAACTGCACAAGAGACAGAAAACATTGGTAGTTGTTCTTCTAGTATATGTTTATCCCCCCTTTATTGTCCTGCTTTTGGGATTTTACATAATGCTCCTCATCTGTTCAATATTATCAGCTTCTAGTAAAAGCCATCTACTTAAACAAAACTTAAATTACATGAAAATAACAGGAACTGTAAGATCTATTGAGTGTTGGGATTGTTAATGGGCTGCACTGCATAGGGGATGTTGAAAGCTTTGCAATTTGCAGCATTAACATCTACGTTCATGCTGGTCTGTTATGTTGCTCCAAAGGACCGGTTCCTTTGTAGAAAACCACATTGTTTATATCCATACACTGAAGGTGAGTCCAGACACACCCTATGGCACATTGCACCGTGATAGATAAATAAATATCTGTCCCCTGGGGCCTCAGCCTCTTCTGCCCCAAATTGTCTGCTTTTGGATCACCTGTGTGGGGCAGATTTAGGCCACAAGTCCACCAGCACGCTGTAGCAACAGACTGAGGAGATCTGGAAGCATACCCTCCCTCTCCCATGAAAGAAGCGCTAGTTTGTGGGCCAGCTGAACCCAGCAGCATCTAGGAAGATGGTCTAGGTCACTGCACTGGAAGTGTTAGGATAAAGCCTTCTGGGGATTGGTGGTGTGGCAATTCAGATTACTCCCTAGAGTGTCCTGGTCGACAGCAAAATGACAATGAGCAAGCAGTGTGCTCTTGTGGCCAGGAAGGCCAATGGAATCCTGGGCTGCATAGGGAAGAGTGTGACCAGCAGGTCAAGGGAGGTCATTCTGCCCCTCTACT
>BJBW01013512.1:3612-23204 GCA_004320125.1 Scolopax mira | reverse complement strand
TCCCCCCGCCCCGTTAAAAGCCGCGCGGGGCCCCGCCGCCTCCCAGCGCTGCCGCCGCCGCGCACCGACCCGCGCAGCACCGCGCAGCACCGCGCACCGACCCGTTCCCCTCCCCTCCACCGCGCAGCTCCGCGCCCGCCCTACCTGAGCCAGCAGCGCGGCGGGGAGCGGCTCCGCGGCCGGCCCGGGTGAGTGAGGGGCTCCGCGGGTCCCACCGCCCCTGCGGGAAGGGAAGGGAGAGGAGCGGGGTGAGAGTGAGCCCGGCCCCCCCCGCCACCCCCGGGGGTTGGCAGCATCCCCGGGGGGCGCTTCTCCCTGGCATAAAGGGGGGGCAGCGCTGCTGGGCGTGAGGGGCAGAAAGCAAAGCTGGGAGGGGGTGAAGAGCAGAGCCCTTAAGATGCGTTTTTCCCCCAAAAAGCTGGGGACTGGAGCCCTAGCGAGGTGTCGTCCTACCCCCCCCCCCCCCCCCCCCCCCCCCCGGCTGTGTGCTCTTGCCCCCCTATAGCGGTGCCGGGGCGGGGGGACACACATGGTGCCCCTCTCCATCACCCAGGGGGATGTCGGTGTGGTGCAGTTCGTCTGCTCCGCTCACCTTTTCCCCAGCTTTCGGGCAGGTTCCTGCTGATAGAGCCCGGGATCTCTGTTAGCAGGGAGTAAGGAGGGCTGGCACACCTGGGCAAGGGGCACCCAGCCAGAGAGAGAGAGAGAGAGAGAGAGATCCTGCAAAAAGATAAGCTTCAAAGTGTGCCCGGCGCTCGTCGTGCGCTGTTCCTGCACGACCGGGAAAATTGGGTCTGTGCAAACTCGTCAATGCGTGTGCACCAGCAACTCCCCTCACCTCTGGCTCGCAATTCCAGCCCTTGCACGAGTTAAAAAACCAGCTTTGGGCACTTCTGAGCGATTCGGTGGGAAAAGCTCGTTTGGGAAAATGAGATTATTCCACGCTCGTCGTATTTGCGCTACCACCAAAAGTGTGTGGAGCTGAGCAGATAAGGGATGGGGTGGCATTCCCCGTGTTCTGCTGGGGATCCCTCCCTTCTTCTGTGAGGGTAACCTTTGCTGCCGAGCAGGGAGGTGCCAAATCCATCCGGGAAGCGGCCTCGGTGAGGAGGCCGGGATGGAAACGGGACTGTCCCAGTTTGAAGGAAACCACCACGTGTGTGCAGGGGGACTGGGGGGTGGGTAAGAGGACAAGGAACCTGTTCAGAGCCCGGCCTCCAAGACAAGGCACATGACTTTACCTCTTCTGCCTAAACCCATAGGATTTTTGCCTCAGTCAAGCCCAGTTTATTTATAAAGTTACTATGAGGCCCTCCTTGTAGGAGGGAGGACCCTCTGTAGCGTCTCTTGATGTTCAAGATATTTTTCTTTTCCTTTTCCAAGAGCAGGAGCAATTAACCACAGGCAGCGAGCGTGGAGGTTCTCAGTAACAAGTAGAAACTGCATTTCACAAGCAGATTCTTGTGATCTCGGCAGGGATTCATTAGATTGGCATTTGATATCAGCAAAAAGTGTGTGTGTGCGGGGCGGGGGGGAGGAATCTGCTCTTGGATCTCAGCCCTGATATTTGCCACCAGAAAATGGGTAAATCTGGCCTCATCCAAAATACAAATTCCCATCTGTAGAGCACGGGGGAGATCTTGGTGTTTGTAGCAAAGTGACACTTGCCATCGAAGCAGGCAGGGTACGGCTGCATCCAACTGGAAAAGGCTGTTGTTGATTTTTGTGGAAGTCGTAACTTTCTTTTCTTTTTTTTTTTTTTTTCTCAAAGAATGAAAGAAATTTGATGTGATTAGTCCAAGATGGGCTCGGGAGCTGCCCGTGCTGGCGACGGCAGCCAACAGAAAAGGCGAAGCCAACAAGGCAGCCCGTTGTAGGCAATCTGCGGTCACAGGAGATGTTTGTGCTCCCGTGGCTCATAACATAGCATTTCCCTTGAGGTTGGCATTAGGGGTTAAAGGTTTTCAAGAGAAGCCTTTGTTTAAACATCTTTAAAGTTTCCAATAGGGGCCCCTTTGTTCGCCTCCTGAGCAGTGTGCTGCCTTGTTAAAAACTCAGTGCTCATAAAATGCCATTTACAAAAGTTTGATGAATAGGGCTGGAGCAGGGAGCTGGGGGAGAGAAGTAGCATTTGTATCTGCACGCACCAGAGAGTTACAGACAAGTCCTACCACGAGTGAATTAATGGCACCTAGAAAAAACACAGAAATAAACCCCCAAAAAACCCCAACCTAAACAAAACGTTTGAGTGGCGCTTATAAAGAAACTCCTAAAAATTCATCCACTCCCCCTGAAACGGGCGGTCCCTCTTGTGCCAGATGTCACATGCATCTCCTCCAGCTGTGCCGCTTGGTAATTGTGTGTTTTTTCTCTGCTTTTGGGCCCAAACGGTAGCAAATTGATGGCTTGGGCTGCCTTGGGTGGGAGGGGGCTGTGGCCACTGCCATAAGGGCCCCATTGAGCAATGGGGCTGGGGGACCCGGGCTCTGTGATGCCCATTCCCTGCTGCGTGTTGGCAAGAGTCACCCCTCTGTAGGGTCTTCCAGCACAGATGGGCCTTTAGGTGTCATTTTTAGCATTTTGAAGGCTTCTGTCCCCTCTCACCTCCTGGCTAAATGTAAAAGGGTTTCAACATGTCTCTGTTAAAGCAGGGGAGGGTCTGGGGGTGTGCTCCGGTCCTCACTTCAGAGGCTGGTTTCCACGTGGGATGTCCCTAGGCTGCCGTGCCTCATCCGGTGTCTGGAGCTTTTTTGGTTCTTGGGCAGCACAGAATCATCATAGAGTGATAGAATTGTCTAGGTTGGAAGGGACCTTTAAGATTGTCTAGTCCAGCCATCAGCCTAACTCTGAGAGAAACCCACCACTGAACCATGTCACTAAGCACTCTGTCTACCCGTCCTTTAAATAAGCAGCTCATTCCAGTGCTTAATGGCTCAGTGTAATAATTTTTCCTAATATCCAGTCTGAACCTCCCCTGGCACAACTTGAGGCCATTTCCTCTCGTCCTCTGTGACTTGGGAGAAGAGACTGACCTCCCCTGGCTACACCCTCCTTTCAGGGGGTTGTAGAGAGCAAGAAGGTCTCCCCTCAGCCTCCTTTTGTTTTTTACTTCTTCCTTAGCAATCTTCTGCCTTTACCTGTGTCTCTGTCTGCAAACTTCTGATCTCTCACCTCAACTTTGGTGAGGTTGAGGACATGAGGATGATGCTGAGACACAAGGGTCTCCAAGGCACCTGCTCCTCAGTGTGGGCAGCAGTGACTGCCACTGTGGTGGGACTTCTTCTCTGGTGCATCTCCCTGTGGGCTGATGGCCTCCTGGTCCTGGACCAGCAGTTCTCCTGCCATCCTGCTGTCAGAGGGACCTGGCGGCTGTGAGGTTTGGTGGGAGCAGTTTCCCGTGCTACCTTTGGGATTCTCCCTGTGAAAAGTTTCTAGACAAAGAATTCTACCAGCTTGCTTTTCTCTCTTGAGGAGGGCCAAAAAGTCTCCGCGTGCTTTTCTGTGGGCGCCAAACACTCCTTGCCTTCTGCTATTTCAATTAAACACACAGCAGGATGGGTAGGATAAAGGGAAGAGGCGCAAGAGTATTCTCCTGGCATGCTTCCTTATGCCAACGCATTGAGTCACGTCTCCAGAGTGAGAAATATGATATAAAGATTTAGAGAAGGAGGTCAGGCAATGAGTCCATGATTGCGGGGCTGAAATAGCCTGCGCTCTCTGTGGTCGTCTGTGCCGTGACAGCTTGCTGGAGGTCAGCTGGGGATATAGGATCCAGCAGATTCGGGAGACAGATATCCTGCTAGTACCTATCAGTCTCGCTGCTTAGAGATACCAGATCTGCTGACAAACTCTGCACCAGCCCAGGAGCTGCTCTGGGCTATTTCCCTTTCCATTGTGGTTGAACATGCATATTTCTGGGGGGAAAAAAATGCTCTCTAACACCTTCCTCCCAAAACAAGAACTTGGGCAGTGGATTGCTGCCTCAGCTTCTGGATGGCCCACACCTCCTTCCCTCCAAAGTTTGAAGTCTCTTGGCCGGTTCAGCTGTCCTCCAGGGGCCTGTTTGCAGAAGAACGTTTGATTTTTAAAGAGAGTCAGTAAGGTGGGTCTTTCCCCCCTTGATCGCTCTTCATCAAAATCTAAAAGTATTCCAAGATCCCTCTGGTTTTACTTAAAATACCAGTTAGGAGGCAGGGCTGAGCCTGCCTGTCGTGCAGCCCAGGGGACAAGCGCAGCCTAATGTCCCGAGTGGGACCGAGAGGAACAGAGAAATGCCACCAGAGAAACGAAATAGGACATGTTTTGTAGAAGGAGGGGAATTGGCTGACTGGGTTTTCCTCTTGGCTAGATCTTTAACGCGGGCTTCAAAAGGCCGTGTCTAATTTGCAAGTGAATATGGCATTTATTCTTGCCAGCTTTTGCCCCAGCAGCAGCCCAGGTTACAGCGTGTCTGGGAGCAGAGGCTGGCTGGGTGAGGGCTCTCCTCCTGCAGAGCACTGGGAGGTCTTTTAGGAATAAATTGGCGGCAGAGAAAGACCCCGTGTGCTGGCACGGAAAGCCTCGACAAGGGGATTCCCTGTCTGTTGCTACACCCAGCGTTTCCCTCCCAAGGGGACTTCAAATGTCATCCTGACACAAGCCTGTCAGGACGTGTATGATGTGTAGAAGTCCACAAGCTGTGAGATGAAGACATCTGTCACTCAGCCTGCAATTGGACCTGGACAAGAAGCCCATCTCCCTCCTGCGCTCCCTGCGAAAGATGCTAATCCTAGTGAGTGCAGGAGTGGGGCCCGTAAAACAAGGAATTGGCTTATTACAGGAGCAAAGGGAGAAAAAGAGAAGTCCCTTCTACCTCCAGCAAGATTTTCCTGTTACAGCAGTCCTCAGGATTTGTTCCTGTTGGGTTTGGAGCCATGATGTGCCATTTGAGAAACGCAGCCTTGGGTTTTTTTTTTTGTTTTGTTTTTCAAACAGCGTGTCCTTCCAGGTGGCACCTGGCCCAGTAAAGCTGCTGTAGCATTGTAACAGGAGAGTACTGCCATGTCCTGGAAAGAGTCTGCTCCTGTTCTCCCACACGTGTCCTTGGGAAGAACCAAGGACACAGCAGTCCTTAAGAAGGGAGGTGAAAACGTTTTCATGCCATTTTCCTGGTTTCACTGTTCTGGTGCTCCCTGATGCTTCCTTGCTCTGAAAACCTCGTGCTGTCCTCTCTGGTGGGAGTTGCCTCTCATCACCCAGACACTGCAGAGGATGAGCATCGAGATGCTGGAACTGTGATGGAGTGCAAGGTCAAGGCTGCCTGTAAAATGGTCCTGAGAGTGGATTCAGTGCTCCTGGGCACCACTGAGAGCCATCACCTGCAGGCAGAGAGTGCCTAGAGATAGAGATTGTGGCTTGTGCTGGAAGAAACCAACCTTTGGGCAAGCCTCCCAGGAGAGAGTGGATCCAGCTCCATGACTGCCCTGGGCCTCGTCCGTTCAGATGGCTTGAGGGTCTTGCAAATGTATGGACAACATGCCAATGGTCCATCGGGGTTTTCACAGCAAAAATCTGGCATGAAGAGGTGCCTCCAGGGAGATGGAAGTTGTCTGTATCTCTCCCAGCAGCTCTGGTTACTTCCTTGTCCCCCATGTCTGTGGTGAGACAAGCTTCTTTCATCCTCTCTTGGTCTTACATGTGCTTTTGGGCAGTCTTTCTCTTGGGCATCGACCCAAAGGATGACTTCTTGTCCCACCAAGGACAGATGCAAATGTGTCCCCCTGACCCTCAGCCTAAGGCCAGCTCTTGTTGCCTGGCAGGATTCCGGTGTCCTAAGCACAAGGAGTTTGTACCCAGGCTTCTGAGAGCCCCTCTGTTTTGGGGCTTTTTTGACACTTTTGTCAAATAGCACTCATGGGGGAGTTGAATTATGGCCTGCCAAAGCAGCCTGATTGGGTGTCCACAAAGAATGGCCCTGCAGAACAGAACAGGGCACGTGAGGAGGCAGGTGAGATGGGTGAGTCTCAGGAACATCACATCTAGGGCTGCTCCACCACGGGCCAAGGTTTCCAGCACAGAAGTAGGTGCTGTTGGCTGGTAGCAGATGTGGAATCAGTGTTGTGCACCCTTGCCATACATTCCCAGGCAGGTGGGCACGCTTCATGGGACACCCCTCTGGCTTTACTCATGTTGGGTAGCAGTGTGCTCGGTCAGAGACCTCTGGCTGTTCCCTACTCCTTGCAACTCATGGCAATCCCCTGTCCTGGCTTCTCGTGGGGTCTGGAGCCAAGGGCAGAGCTGCAGCTGCTCCCACAACGTGCCACAGGTCTGCCAAGCCCAGGCAGGTGGATGGAGTCATGTGTTCTGTCGTAAAAATTTCAGCTAAAAGCTGATGTGCCCAGATATACAAAGTCTTGCGCCTGTGTGTACGTGAGACCTGGCTCGTGATTCCATAGCCACAGTTCACAAGCTGCTTTCCTCCTCCTGACACCACGGTCAGGGCTTTTCCTGGGCTGTGAATCCACTGACATCTCCTGAGCCTTTCACCCCTTCTTTCTCCGTCTCTTTCATTCCCTCTAAAATTCAATACATAAAGCCCCCACCCCTGTAAGAGTGAGGAGGGTACGGAGCTGGCTGCATCCCTCACCCCGCTCCCTGCCATGCCCTGTCCTTTGGGCTTGCCCAAGGGAGGGTGCACCTGTGTCTGACCAGGGCGAGATGAACCAGAAGGGGAATATTCAGAGCGTTTCTGGTAACCTGTAGCCAGGAGAGCTGCCAAGGAGGCCACGCTGAAACCCGAAGCGGCTGTTTTTCCTGAAACTCAGCACTTGGCAGGAGGAGCAGACGGACAAACGGCAGAGAGGGGAGGGATGTGAGCACCTTGTGGGGCAGCACTGCCAGGGAAGGTGCCCAGGGAAGGTGTGCTGGCTTACCTATTTGCCTCTGCGGATTCATCTCCATGTCTCCTCCTTGTCTGAGATCACGAGGGGAGCCGAGAGGAGGCTGCGATCATTGCTGTCCCTTCTGTCCTTACATGTGGCTCTTCCCTCGGTCACCCTCTTTGTGCCACGTGCCGAGCACCTCCTGCAGCAGGGACAAGCAACGGCTGGTTTGCTCCTTGTGTTGCTCGGAAAGGATGATCCGAGTGTCCCTCTCAGCTCGGCCACCACGGGGTTCAGCAGAGCCAGCCCAGCCAGCAGCACTCACCCTGCCTGCACCTTTTTTCCTTTATAGCTCAGTGTTATCTCAAGGTCTCCGGCGCGGCGGCCGGCGCCGTGTTTGCCTTGCCTCACAGCACCTGCCTGCCAGCCGCTCGCTTCCCACCCATCTCCCTCACTCCTGCCTGGTGGCAGGGGCCTTGGTGGGGGAGGACATGGGACCCTTGGTGGGGGGAACACCCCCGCTGGGCTGCAAGCCAGCCCTGGGGGAGTGAGGACAGCGAGGAGCAGGGGAAATTGCCCAGCGCAGGATGGTGGGAGGGATACTTGGGGGGCTTTTGTCCCATCAGCTTTGCTTCTCCGACCCCATCAGTGTCAGGGCTGGGCGTTATATTGAATCAGGGACCAGGGCAGTGTCCCAGTCTGGGTCTCCGCTGCCAGGACCAGTGCTGGATGCATGGCTGAGCCACCGTGCCCTGCCCTGTCCAGGCAGCATCAGCTCCTCCAGCTGTGGGGAGTGCCAAGACTTCATCCAAAGCTGAGATGCTGTTAAAAATAGATCAGTCGTGAACTGGTTTTCTCCTCCTTGGTTCCTGGCCCAAGAGCTCATTCCTCTCTCCGGGCTGGCTTTGAAGCTATCTGGATGCTGCGAGAGGCAGGCTGCGTGCCAGCCTGCCATTGCAGGGAGGCTTGGAGAGCTGCAGGAACGTTATAGGTGGCATAGCTGTCCCCAAAATATTTAGTGGTTACTGAGTACTTTCTCCCAGAAAAAAAAAACCCAAACAAAAAAAACCCCAAAAACATGACTGGAAAAAGAATTTTGTGGGGAAAATGAAGCTGGGAGAGGAGGGGCTGTTTGCTCCTCTGCTTGCACATGGTGCTCTTGTGAGGGGGGCACAGGCATTAGAGTATTCACAGCCACAAAGTGATGTTTGCCTCAGTCCTTTGGCTTCCTAGAAGACGCCTGCCACGCTGCAGCTCCCTCCTCTCCATCCCAGAACGATCCCTCCACTGCTGGCTCTGCAGGAGCTCCTGATGCCCACAGCGCATCCCGGGCTGGCTAGGCAGCTTGCCCTCCCCAGGAAAAGGCCACGTCTCCCACTTTGAGACTGGTATGCTGGATCCCAGTTCCCTCTTGTAGCTCTTTTCTGTCCTTCTAATTCTTCAGTGTCATTTTTCAGGTGTGAACACTGAGTCTGGAGACAATTTTAAGATGCAGCTGTGAAACCTATTATCAGCGTCACGGCTATCAAATGCATTAGGTTCAGGGCTGCACGTAACCACTGAGCAATTAAATGGCAGCCCTGGTGATGAACTACAACTGAGACCTCCTGGGGCTAAATAAATATCGTCTGATAACTACCGATAAAATGAATTTCCATGTGCTTTTTTTAAAAGCACCCTCCCAATATCCATGCCCGGTCATGGTGCTGCATGTCTCCCTGGGAAAACTGCATTAACTGTGGTATTTCCCGCCCCCCAGCACCTTGGGTTTCCAAACAGAGCTGGAATAAAAATAAACCAAATAAATCCCTGCCCCCCCAGGCAAAGGCAGGGAAAGGCATAAGGTAGGACAGAGGCGGGCAGGGCAGGAGATGAGTGACAAGCTGAGGTTTTTGGGTTATTGGTCTAAATATTTTTTCCCCCACCTTAAACACGTGAAAAACCTGTTGGGTGCAAGAGCGTGCCTTGGAAAAGCCAGCAGGATGGGGAGAGATGGTGGGAGAGCAATGGGGTCCCCCGGGGTGATGCCTCCTTGCAAAGAAGGAGTGCAGTGGGCTGGCAGTGCTTCTGCCCAGCGTGGGGGGGACTGGTGCAAGCCCCTTTCACTGGAACCCTGTGCCTGCGGAGGCTGCTGCTCTCTGCTCTCCAAAGGTAGTTTAGAAAAAGGCAGAGAATCAATTTCTGGAGCTTCTCAGGAAAAGCAGTCTTTGCCAGCGACTTCAAGAGGTTTGCTCCGTGCTGGCATTTCATCTGGGGGCTTCTGTTCCCAGCACGTTGTGGAGGGGGTGTCAGGAGGGCTGCTGCTCCGTGTCCCCGGGTGCAGCTTTCCCACTCTCCAGCTGGCTGCGGGGAGCAGCCGCACCGCCAGTGAAAAAGCATTTGGCTGAACATCCCATCCGCCTGGTTTGCAAGTGAAAATAAGGCTTGTCGGATGGCCAGCTCCACCCAGAGCAGAAAATCAGACCCTTTGGCAGATGGTCACCACTGTAATGAAATTTAGCTGTGCGGAGGCTGCCAGTCCTGGAATGGGAAAAGTCCCACGTGGGTTCAGAGAAGTTTGGGGACGGGACTATCACAACTGCTGCTGCTGCCCCAGGGGTTTTGGCACTGCCTGGGGACACCCACCACAGGCGAGTTGTGACCCCACGGCTCAGCACTGATTGTACATCATCTTCTCCCCACAGCGAGTTCCCCCAGCCCCGGAGCCGTGTGGTCTTGCAGAGCCATGATGAAGCTCCTGCCTGTTGCCCCTCTCCTCCTGCTTCTCCTGACGACGCTGGAAGCCAGACCAAAACCTGCAGGTGAGCACTGGGCAGTAGGAATTGCCTGGAGGAGAGAGAAGGGAATGTGTCAGTGAAGTCCCCGGAGAACAGCTTGCTCATTGAGATGGGGGGACCTGCTGTCTCTTCTTTGGAGACATCCCCAGAACAATGGAGGACACCCCCCCTGCCCAGGCATGAGACTTGAACTTCCCAGTGCTGCCCAGGGCAGTGGGAGCCCAAGCCTGGTCTCAGCATGGTGGGTCTGGTGCCACTTGCTCCTGGCACATCCTCAGCCCTGGCACAGCCCAGCTCAGGGCTTGTCACCCTCCTGCCCATGGGCTCTGACCACGTGAGGGGGAACCCCCTCCCTCCATGGGTCTCCTGAGAGGGGGGACAAAACAAACCCAGGGGCACCAGCCTCTCTCTTCCCAGGGCAGAGAGAACTAAATCAATTTCATTTTGAAACCAGTGAAGGTGATGAACGAGGAAAGAGCTGGGTATGTCTCGGGGACCTGTGGAGCAGTTGAGATGACAGCCTGGGTTTGGGCATCATCCCAAGGGGACTCAAAAGTGTTTGCTTACCAGCAGGGCCAAATTCTCCCAGGCTTGGGTACACACAAGCCAAGCAAAATATGTTCATTGGCATTTCGCTTGCTAAACACTCTCCCAGTTTGCACTGGAAGTTGCACCCATATGTCCAAGAGAGGCTCTTTGGCTCGGGCCCCGCGTGTGTGTGCCCTTAGCTGTGCTTTGCACCGTCTCATTTTCTGCCCTTACAAAAAAAAAAAAAAAAACCCCAAAAAAACAACAAAAAAAAGACAGAACAAAGCAAGCCCTGGTTTTCGGCAGAAACTGGCAAAATGCGGTAAAACCAGAGGGGGCCAGAGCTGTGGGGGGAAGAGAAGAATTGCCCAAAGCAGTATTTTCTGATGCCACCCGTGCAGTGCAGGGTCTGGAGCTGTAGCTTGCCGGGGGGCAGCACGAGGCACTGGGCTGTTTCACACTTTAATGCTCTGATTTGCTGCAGAGATGAAGATGCCGCTGCCTAAACCTCTGCCTAAACCTCTGCCTAAACCTTGCCAGGGCAGGTGCCGACAGACGGAGAGGTGTTTCTGCAGCTCCTGTGGAAGTAGAGGGAGCAGGAGCTGGGTCTGGCTGCGGGGACAGTGTTGGGAAGGAGGGGAGACTGCCATTTCCCCACAGCCAGGGCATGTCTCCCCAGCCTGTTGTTTCTACCCCCGCTCTGCCAGCACCCTCCATGGGTTTATTTGGCAGTGGGAAGGTGCTGTTCCGTGGGGGATGCCCAGACCTGCCCTCTCCATCCCCCACTGAGCACCCCTCCAGTCACCCAACGGGGATGTCTCCACCCCCAGCCCTGCTCCACCCAGGCAGACACAAAGCTAAACTGTCTCTTTCCCCCTTCCAGCCCTGAAGTGCAGGACTGGTCCCTTGGACATCGTGTTTGTGATCGACAGCTCCCGCAGCGTGCGTCCCTTCGAGTTCGAGACCATGCGGCGCTTCATGATGGACATCATCGGCAGCCTGGACGTGGGCCCCAACGCCACGCGGGTGGGGGTGATCCAGTACTCCAGCCAGGTGCAGAACATCTTCTCCCTCAAGACCTTCTTCACACGGGCAGACATGGAGAAGGCCATCAACAACATCGTGCCGCTGGCCCAGGGCACCATGACGGGGCTGGCCATCCAGTACGCCATGAACGTGGCCTTCACCACGCAGGAGGGCGCACGCCCTCTGCACAAGAAGATCCCCCGCATTGCCATCATCGTGACGGATGGGCGGCCCCAGGACCGCGTCACTGAGGTGGCCACCCAGGCCCGGAATGCTGGCATCGAGATCTACGCCGTGGGCATCCAGCGGGCAGACATGAACTCGCTGCGGGCCATGGCCTCGCCGCCGCTGGAGGAGCACGTCTTCCTGGTGGAGTCCTTCGAGCTCATCCAGCAGTTCGGGAAGCAATTCCAGGACAAGCTCTGCGGTGGGTGAGAGCTGTGGGGTGGAAAGGGTGGTCCTGGTGCCTGACCCTCATCCAGGTAACCTTCAGAGGGGTGTTTGGGGTGTCTACCCTTGCTAGGAGCAGTGTGGACAGGGAAGGAGCCTCCATGATGGAGTGCTGGCACAGGCAACCTTTTTTTTCTTGCTCACCTCTCCTGGGGGGAGATCAGGAAAGCTTTGAAAGCATTGAGATTGCTTTTCTTCACTCATGCCCAGTGGCTCTGCCCCAAGCCAAGACATCATGGCAGCAGCGATGGGAATATTAAAGAACAGGAAACGTGGAGCTGGTTTCCCTGGGTGTGACGGGGACGGGTGACACGTCCCAGAGCCCTGTAAACATTTCGACGTGGCTCTAGCAGGGTCTCCTCCTACGTGCAGACACGTGCATGGCATCCTCCACACACACATTTGTGTTTAATAAAACCCTGGCTGCCTGGAGGTGCTCTGGAGCATCCAGCCAGTCTCGGCAGGGAGCCGGGAGGTTGGTTCACACCATGGTTGTGCTTGCACGGGGCAGGAGCTCACGGGGTGGGACCTGTCTGTCCCCAGCCATGCTGGTTGGCTTTGCCGGAGACCTGGCACTGCAGTGGGCTGGCAAGACCTTGCTTGCCTGCTTCAGCATCTGTCAGAGGGCAGAAGGCAGCTGCCAGCATCTTTCAGGCAGCATTTCCTGGCCAGGGGCACATGCCTGCCTGCAGGGTTGCGATAGCACCGTGGTGAGTCCCTGCTTGCCAGGGTGTGGGGTCCAGGGCTGACCAGGTAGTGCCCCCACAAAGGTCCTGATGAGCTCCTGATGCCTTTGCTTACAACGCCCTGTTCACCACCTGCCTGCCCTGGTGCCCGCTTCCCCACCGGCTCCACAGGCTCCTGGCCACACAGACACAGACATGGCTCCTTCAGCATCTTCTGGCTGAGCTCAAGCTTTTGCTTACTCAGCTCAAGCTATCGATGGTGTCAATTGATATTGAGCATTGATTTAGTGCTGGGGTAGACCAGAAAGCCAAGGCAGTTCAGAAACCTGCCCCATGTGGTGTCTGTGCACTGGAAATCAGTGGGTGAGCTGGGACTGGAAGGACTGGGGTGATGCGGGTTGTCCCAGTGGCTTTGGCTGCAGGGACAGGGCACGATGCTGGAGCCAGAGTCCCTGCACATCCGACCTGTCCATGAGCTGCTCTGATGCCCTTTCTGTCTTGCAGGGGTGGACATGTGCATGGAGCAGGAGCACGGCTGCCAGCACAGCTGTGTCAGCACCTCCAGCTCCTTCTACTGCGAATGCAACCCGGGCTACAGGCTCAACGTGGACGGAAAGACCTGTTCCCGTAAAAACCCTGCCTTTCTCCTGACTCTTACAGAGGGCTCGTAGTTACAGGTCTCACGGAGGGAAGCTGGAGAGGACCCAGGGAGGCCAGCAGCAGCCTGGGTGCTCTGTTCACTGGGGATGCTGCCCCCCGCCCCGTGGGTCTGTAATGACTGTGGACGTGCAGCTTTGCTAAATCCTGGTCACCTCTCTGGAATGGGGCACTTGGGGCTCATGTGGGCATAGCTGGCTGTCACCTGAGGGAGCTGTGGGCAGTGGGTACTGGATGATATGTGGCCCTGCCACCTGATGTGCTCTGGGCATTCCTGCTTTAGCAGAGGGGTTGGACTAGATGATCTCTAGAGGCCCCTTCCAACTCTGACAATTCCACAATTCCATGATTCCAAAGTACCCAGTGTTTTGCTCCTGTATTTTGAGTGCAAAGAGTTATTAGTTAGTTCCGGCCACCACCCTGGGGGCTTTTCCTTCTCTTCTCAGGGTGCTGGGAGGTTCCAGGAAGCCCTGGAGCAGTCCCTGCTCAGCTGCCCTGGGGAGACCGGGGCAGGAGGGTGACTGGTGTGCTGTCCCCCCGCAGCCATCGATGCCTGTGCAGACGGGAGACACGGGTGTCAGCACCAGTGCATCAGCGCTCGTGGCTCCTACTCCTGCCGCTGCCGCGCCGGTTACTACCTCAACCAGGACAAGAGGACCTGCTCCAGTAAGTGTCCCTCTCCCGTCCCGTCCCTTCACTTGCTTCTTAATCTCCTTTTTCTGCCCACTCCTCTTCTTCTCTCACCAGTGATCGATTACTGCAGCTTCGGAAACCACAGTTGCCAGCACGAGTGTGTGAGCATCCCCAACGGGCACTACTGCCGCTGCCGCAGCGGCTTCACGCTGCAGCCCGACGGCTGGTCCTGCAGGGGTACGTCCCAGCATGGTGGCATGTCCTGCCTTGTCCCCAAGGGAAGGTCTCTTCCCAGGCCACCCCATCTGGACAGGGATAACCCTACGCCCTATGTCTTCCAGCCACCGACCTCTGCAACGGGGTGGATCACGGCTGCGAGTTCAAGTGTGTGAGCACGGAGGGCTCCTACCGTTGCGTGTGCCCCGAGGGCCAGCAGCTCCAGGCTGATGGCAAGGCTTGCAGCAGTGAGTACCGGGACGCAGCTCTTGGCGTCCTCCTCCTCTGAGATCTATGCTCCTAGTGAGGGCTTACCTGAAACTAGGTCTAGGTGGGACTTGGTCTGAGCTGAGTTGGAAGGAGGATGAAGAGCTGGCTTGGGATGGATGTGGGCTTGTGTCCTCAGACACAAAGTTCCCAGAAGATGGAACTTTGAGGAAAGTTTCAAGAAATAGGAGACCCAAGAAAGCTTTCAGGGAATGCTGGGGTGTCAGTGGAGGTTTTTGGGCTGAAACCCCTGGGCACTCTTTGCCCCTCTTCCTGGCCTCACCCCAGCTGCAGATCCAGGGGGTCCACATGGTGTCTTCCACATGGGGCTCTGCCCACATGGGGCTCTGCCCCAGCCCTGGGCATCTTCACCCTGACAGTGTCCCAGCCAGGCTGGTCCTTTCTCACCTTCCTCCTCTGCCCACAGAGTGTGGGGCCGGGCACGTTGACCTGGTGATGGTGATCGATGGCTCCAAGAGTGTCCGACCCCAAAACTTCGAGCTGGTGAAGCAGTTTGTGAACCGCATCGTGGACCTGCTGGAGGTGTCCCCCCATGGCACACGGGTGGGACTGGTGCAGTACTCCAGCCGCGTCCGCACCGAGTTCCCCCTCAACAAATATCACAGTGCAGATGAGATCAAGAAAGCTGTGATGGAGGTGGAGTATATGGAGAAAGGCACCATGACAGGCCTTGCCCTCAAGCACATGGTGGAGCACAGCTTCTCCGAGCTGGAAGGTGCCAGGCCTCTCTCCTACAACATCCCCAGAATCGGGCTCGTCTTCACGGATGGTCGCTCTCAGGATGACATCTCTGAATGGGCTAGGAGAGCAAAGGAGTCAGGTGCTTTGGGCCGGGGAACCCCACATTGAAGTGCTTTGGGCATCCCAGGATGGTTCCTTGAGGTGGTTGGCTCTGGGGGAGGCTGCAGCATCCAGCCTTGGGGTGCTGCATTGCCGGGTCCGCTGGGATGGACATCCCTCTGTGGTGGTCCCAAGGTGCTCTGAGCAGCATCCTTCATGGAGCAGCCTGCACCAGGGCAGTGCTGCCACGCTCCTCCCTGTCCTTCCCAATTTTCTGTTGTGTATTTGGGAAGCCCAGGGGAAATTCTGCATCTTTGTTTGTCATGGGAAAATCCTGCATCCTCGGCTTTGCTCCCTCGGGGCAGCTCCCTTGGTGCTGCTTGGTGTGGGGTGGCTGGCACAGTGCTCAGGATCCCTCCTTGCCACGCAGGGATCGTCATGTTCGCCGTGGGTGTTGGCAAGGCCGTGGAAGAGGAGCTGAGAGCAATCGCCTCTGAGCCGGTTGAGCAGCACTTCTCCTACTCGGCCGACTTCACCACCATGACCCACCTTGTGGAGAACTTCAAGCTGAACATTTGCCCAGGTGGGTGCTCCCAGAGAGCTCATCCCCAAGCTAGGGGAGCCCTCTTCTCCCTGTAGAGCTGGTGGGGTGGTTTGGGTGTCTGTCAGACTGTCATGTACCCTGGGGCTGAGTTGGGCTGGTATGAGCTAGGCTGTCTCTGGACCTCAATAGGCTCTTGTGGGCATAGAGGTGGGTCTCGGTGAGGGATTTGGAAGAGAAGAAGGTGGAGCTGGGGGGTTTAATACAAAAATATCCATTGAGTGGCCACTGCAGTGCCACACGGCAGAGACTGGGGTTGCACAATGCCTTCAGGGATTCTGCCTCAGCTCTGAAGAGCTCTCTGTCTCCTTGTCTGGACTGGCACTTCTGCTGCTGCTGGGAGCACCAATGGAGGAACATGATAGGTCACTGGGAGAGTCTTCCTGCCCTGGGGCAGGCTGGGGGTCCCCACGGCCCTTGTAACCCACACAGGGCTGTAGCTGTGGGGTCAGAACGCCCCCTGGGGTCAGAATGCACCCCAGCTTGACAGCAAAGTGAAGTGTGGCACTGGCTGTTCTTGGCACACTGTGACCATGTGTGCAGCAGCTCCATGGGGTGCCTGGTGGGATGCCTGGCAGCGAGTTTACTGGGCTCACGGGGATGCAGCTTTGGGAAAGGATCAAGGCTGTAAAAAGAGAGGAAGATAGGGGTGAGAGCCCTGAGGCTCAGATCTGGTGGCTGCAGGGACAAGGGACTTAGGCTGTGTAGGAGCAGGGCAGAGCCAGGCACCATGGGACCGTGGCTCTGACTGCACCCAAACTCCCCCCCGGTCACAGAGGAGGGCAAAGGGGAGATGGAGATCCGCAGCCCGTGCGAGTGCGAGGCGCTGGTGCAGTTCCAGACGAACACTGTGTCCATCCTGCAGAGCCTGACCGAGAAAAATATCCTTTGGGGTGACACCTGGGCTTGCCGGGGTGCAGGGCAGCCTGGGGACAGACTGCACGCAGGGAAGGGAGGGATGAGGAAATGGGAGCGGGGAAAATTTTAGGCTCCTTCAAGGGGAAGAAGCTTTTTGCCCCCCAGAGCATCTCACAGTGTTTCCTTAGCACGTGTACTTGCTCAGATGACGGCCAGACTGGAAGACCTGGAAAAGGAGATTGCCAACAAGAAGTGATCCCTGCAGGGGGCTGCAGCGCTCGGACAGGGCACGGGGACGTACAGTAGCTACGTGGCATTGTTATTGCTAGGTTATTGTAAAGCATCAGTGTTTGTTCTTGTATCACATCCCAGGAGGATGTGGAGTGTATTTAAAAAGACAAAAATCCTAAAAAAAAAACCACCAAAAAACCAAAAAAGAATGTGAGCGAAAGCCCCTGCTGCGAAGCCAAGGGGTTCAGCCATCACTGTTGCCTCGTTCCTCCGAACTGGGAGGACTGGGATGAGGTGGGATGACTGCGTGGGCAGGCTGGGTGTTGGATGAGGAGACATGACACCCGGCCTTTTCCTCGGGATGAACCAGCCCTTGCATAACCCCCCCAGGTCCCCGGCACCCAGCGAGCTGCTTTGCAAGAGAAAATAAACCTGCAGTGATCGCACCCCGAGAGCTTCTGCCATCTCAGCACCCTGCTGAGCGGTGGGACAAGGACAGCCGGGTGCTGTGGGCAGTGCATGGGGATGTGTGCCACCCAGACAGCTCCCAGCGTGGTGCCCAGGTGTGCACCCATCCACGGGAAAGTGGGTGGCAGGAATCGACAGATCCCCTTGCCCCTGTTTTGGCAGAATTGTTTGGGAATCGGTCATTATCATGTGTGTTTGTTTGGTTTTTTATCACATAGCAAAATGGTAATAATTCTATAAATATCTACATGTGTGTATATATATATATTTCATTTTGAGAGCAGGGTAGTGCTATTTTAAAATACTTCTTTTATATAAAAAAAATTTCTATCCTTACAATAAACACCCTGAAGGTTTGTATGACAGGTTCTTCTCCTTTCGGCTGGGCTGCAGGACCATGAAGCATCTCTGTGTCGTAACAGGGGCTTTTGCAAAGGTCCCCTGTTTTTGGGCTCCAAAATTCCTTTGGGAAAAATTCTTGCTCTGTGGGCACCCCAGGATGCTGCAGACCTGGCCTCGGCTGGAGGGAGCCAGCGTGGAACTGATGCTGTGTCACCATTCCCAGTGCTTCTCTGGAGCCTGCACTCATCGGAGCATGGGGAGCATGGGGAGCTCAGTGCCTGCTCTAGGGAGGTGTAAACGTGCCAGGTCAGTGGTGCAGGACCACCTACACCCATGGGGGACATGGCCCTGGTGCTGGGATGTGTCTGCTCAGGGCAGGAGAGCTGTCAAGCACCCTGGCTGGCTGCACGGGGAGGGATGCTGGGGCAGCCGGGGACCGTCTGCAGCAGGTACCTAGGGCTGAGGTGGCTTTTTAGTCACAGAAGTCCACCTTGGTGTAGTCCCCATATCCCACATCCTGGGGAAAGGAGGTCTCCACCTAGTCCTGTCTCCTGCATGCAGGCAGAGGCTGCTGGATAGGGACAATGACCAGGTTTTTGGAGGGGTCCTTCATGTACCCACCTGGCTTGCTGGTCAGGTACCCAGGAGGTGAAAGCAAAGCAGGACTGAAAGGAGCTGTTGCTTCTGGACTTGCAGTCTGGGATTTGTGTGCCCAGGGGGCTCACGGGGCTGTGCATGGTGCTGCGCAGCCCCAGGATGGTAGGAGGAGAAGGAGGAGGAGGAGGAGGAGGGTTACAGCCCTGGGCTCATATCACTTTGGCACAGATCCTTCTCCCTGGGGACTCTGTGGCTCCAGCACCCACCTTGGCCAATTTGCTTTGCAGAGCCTGGGTGTTTCCACTGCTGGGGATATTGTTGATGGGTTTATAGGGCACTTCCAGGGGTGGCTGAAGGCCACATTCCTGCTGGTCCTGTTTCCAGGAGCAGTGTACTCAATGGGATTGTGTTCTAAGGCATGTGAGCTGGGATGTGGAGAGGTTTTGTGTGCTTGAGGCTGGGATTTGGAGCCAAGGAGCAGGAGGCTGAAGGCAAGTCCTGGGCTGGGGTGAGGGGCTTGCTGGGACTGCTCCCAGAGGAGCTGGGAAGTGCTCAGATATTCGCTTTATGAGGTGAGGAGTAGCTTTTTCCACAGGCAATCAAAAGCAGCAGTTCCCTAGTTCAGCGTGGGGCTTTGATGGCTTGTGAGCAAGGCTCTTGTCCCAGTTGGCAAACTGGACCGGGGCATTTGTGGCCTCATTATATCTGGTTGCTGGGCTGGCAAATGAAGCGCCGCTGATGAGCACTGCTCATATCCCAGCTGGCAGCCCTGCATCCCTCCTTGTCAGCCCTGTATCCCACCCCTCAGCCCCATGGCCCATCCATGAACCCCTTCCCAATCCCTCTCAGCTCCACCACAGCCCAGCAGACAACCCTGGAGGGGGTTGTTAGGAAACTGTGGATGATCACAAGCCACATCCAAGCCAGATCCTATTGCTTGTGACCAACAAGGCACAGCAGTGTGCTGCAAGCTCAAAATTGGGGGCTGGGGACATCCCTGCTTTGTATGTGATGCCCTAAAAAAAATGACACAGTAACTGCAGGGAAAATTAAAAAAAAAAAAAAAAAAAAAGGGAGCGGAAGAAAGGAAGCAATTAGCAGTTAGCTGAATTTGGGATTTAATAACAGGCTCGATTAGGGCAGATAATGGCATGGCCTGAGGGCATGATTAAGGCTCAGTTGGCCCGCTGTAATTTTGGCAAATATTAAGTGATGTTGCAGACAAAGTGGCGCTGGGCTGGCACCACGGTGTGGCCTCTGGGGTGGCAAAGCGTCGGTGGGAGAGGAGAGGCAGGAGGCACAGGGATGAGCATCAGGAGCTGGGCATCAGCTGAGGTGCAATTTTCGGAAAAGCATCCCCAGGACAGGCTGTGGGATTGCATCCGGGAGCAGGCCCCCCTGTCTGCATGGTGTTGCAGAGCCTCATTAGTGGCTTTTCACTAGATGGCACCAGACACCAGCGCTAATGAGGGTGCGCCAGGCTGGGGGCATCCCCTTCTCCTGGGCACCCCGAGGTGATGGACCAGGCCGGGGAGTGAGGAACATCCTCAGCCATGAACTGGGATGGATGGACAGAGCTCAGCGTCAGGCAAAG
>BJBW01013511.1:0-17790 GCA_004320125.1 Scolopax mira | reverse complement strand
AAAAAATACATAGATGCCATAAGTGTCAAAAGCCCGAGGGGAAAGACAGGGCAAGTGACCCCAGCCCGCACCCATGGAGGTGGGTGGGAGGTTGGGTGGTCACCCCAAAAAGGGCCACCTCCTAACTTTTAAGAGATGGCAAAGGGGCCAAGAGGTTTTGCCTCTCTAAAAAAAGTGCACCCATCCAGCGCCACGCGTACTGTGCCATGCCATGCTCTTGGTTTAAGTCGCAGATGCTTGGGATGCAGCCTTTTATTTGCCTTTGTGGATGAGCAGTTTGGGGGAAGAAAAAAAAAAAAAAAGAAAAAAAAGCGATTATGAATGGGACAGCGGAGTGGAGAGGGATCCTTTATTTTTATCGATTTTCTATTAGTTTTTAGACTTTTTAATAAAAAAGTTGAAACTGACTTTTTAATCCCTTGGAAAATGTTTTGGTTAAAAAAAGCCCCACACCATCAGTAAAAGCCTTTCAAAAAAATCAAAGGCTGGAAATTTAGGGCGTTAACTGCACTTTTGTTTTTAAAAGGAAAGCAGAAAATTCTGAATAACTTTTACATCCCTAAAACCAAATCACTGAGCAGTATAGTTCAGTCAAAACTATTTACAGAACAATTTTTCAACCCTTCTATTATTTTAGTATTGTGTATCCAGAGCTGGGTAAGTCACCATTACAAATGACTAGCAGAGGTGAAAAGAAAAGAGGTGCAACAAAATAAAATCTCATTAAGTCCCCTTGCAAAGACAGGGTTTGCATAGGAAAACGGGTTTGGGAAAATCACCAGCTGAATTTTCTCCATGGGGTTGATTTCCTGGGAATTCGGTCACGGGGAACGCAGGTCGACTCCTCGAGGATGAAATACGGCTAAAATCAGGTTTTTTGAGGGGAGGTGGGGGGTGGTGATCTGCAGAACTACTGCTGGGGCAGCCGGGGTTTGCTTCACGCCATTTCCAGAACTCTCTGCCCTGCCTAACAGCGGTGACCACCGTGAACTGGTTTTTCACACCCAACTTCCCAGCAAACCACCCGCCTTCACCTTGCTCCCGAAAGGGCTGAGGGCTGAAAAGGGCTTGCTCCCCCCTCGCCCCCTCCTCCATCCCCCCCTCCCTTTCATAAATTTCGCGCCGCTGCTTTCTCAGTCCGCTGTAATTTTCCTGCTGGCGCGTTTCCACCTTGGGATTTCTTTTCTTTCTTTTTTTTCTTTTTCTTTTTTCTTTTTTTTTTTCCTTTTTTTTTTTTTTCACTCCCCGCTCGCACAGATCTCCTGCCAAACCCTGGCTCCCATCTCCAGCAGCCTGGGCTCCCTACCCGCTGCCGCAGCCGAACGGCACCGCTCTGGGTGACGGGTGACGGGAACATCTGCGTTTCAGGGGGGGGCAGCTTCGGCCCCAGGAGCTTTGCAAAAATAACAAAGCCTCGAATATTTTTGGCAGCGCTTCACGTAAGCGCCACCCGCAGCCAGAGCTGGGCTTTTCTGAAATCTCCTCTCTCCTGACGTGAGCTGGGCTGCAGCCTTGCTAAGGGCATCGGTTCTATCGGAGCGTGACCTTTAGGTGATGGGTTTTGAAGGTTGGGACTGCCAGGATTTTGTCTGGGACATATTTAGGAGGGGTTGGGGCAGGCACAGGCTTGAGCATGGGGGGTTCCATCTAAATGTGAGGAGGAACTTCTTTCCTGTGAGGGTGGCAGAGCCCTGTAAGAGGCTGCCCAGGGAGGTGGTGGAGTCTCCTTCTCCGGAGACATTCAACCCCACCTGGACACGTTCTCTGCGTGGCCCTGCTTTGGCAGAGGGGTTGGACTAGATGATCTCCAGAGGTCCCTTCCAACCCCATGTCATTGTGTGATTCTGTAGTGGCTTAAGAGCTCAGGGTGCACAAAGCAGTCATGGGGATGGGTTCTTCTTGGTGGTCAAGCCAGCTGAGGTGCTCTCCTGATGGCTTCTGGGAGGGTCAGTGGGACATGGGGGACAGCAGGAAGGACCTGCAGCCTTTCTGGCGGGGGGGTTATCAGCGCTCAGGTGACCACTTTGGTCACCTCAGGGAAGCAGACACACTGATAGCCTGCATCGAGGGCAGATATGGACCATAAATCATCTCGGCTTGGATGGCAAGGCTGTGCGTGAAGGGAGAAGTGTCCTTACCAGCATCGTCTAAGTTAAAACCTAGGCTGACATCAGGGGAGATTTGTCAAAATGCCTGTGCTTTTCCTCCCAGAAACACTGTGTCTCTCACAGGCGAGAGCACTCTCCGGCAGAGAGCCCCCTTGAGCCCTTCTGAACAGCCCTGGCCGGGCCTGATGGTTTCCCAGCCACAGCTTGACCTCATGACTGTCTAGGAGATCTGAAGCATTTGCAGCTGACCTTCCAAATGAAGGTTTAATTTAGAGCCAGAAGACTCATTCCTGCTTTTGGCTCCTTTTCTTTGAATCCCTGCTCTAGTCTGACAGCCCAGCACGTGGGATGGCTGCAAGCAGGCCCACCGGGCGTTCGCATTTGTCCCTCGCTGCTGGTGACTCAGAGCCGAGCTGCTCCCCTGCAGCTGTCCCTTGGCCACCGCCGCTCAATCAGCCCTTTGTCCTTGGCCTGGGGACAGCAGAGCCAGCCGGGCAGGAGATGGGGACGGGCAGAAGAAAAGAGAGGGGGAGAAGCCACGCGTCCAGCCATCAGTGCCACGGGCACGCTGGCTCCCTTGGCTCCGCTGGCGCAGGCATAAACATGGTTTTGCCATTATTTGTCCTCATCGACTTGGTAGCAGCTAAATCAGTGAAAGCACTGCCATTTTTTTAACAAATGATGCAATCCTCCTCACAGCGTTTACTGGCATAGTAACACAGGAAGGACATGGACCTGTTGGAACGGGTCCAGCGGAGGGCCATGAGGATGCTCAGAGGGATAGAGCACCTCTGCTCTGGCTGAGAGAGCTGGGGTTGTTCAGCCTGGAGAGGAGAAGGCTCTGGGGAGACCTTAGAGCAGCCTTTCAATGTCTGAAGGGGCTACAGGAGAGCTGGGGAGGGACTCTTTGCCAGGAAGTTCAGTGACAGGACAAGGGGGAATGGTTTTAAATTGGAAGAGGGGAGATTTAGATGAGACACCAGAAAGAAATTCTTTGCTGTGAGGGTGGTGAGACACTGGAACAGGTTGCCCAGAGAAGCTGTGGCTGCCCCATCCCTGGAGGGGTTCAAGGCCAGGCTGGATGGGGCTTTGAGCCACCTGGTTTGGTGGGAGGTGTCCCTGCCCAGGGCAGGGGGTTGGAACTGGATGATCTTTAAGGTCCCTTCCAACCCAAACCATTCTATGACATTATGACTCTATGATTCTATAGCTAGAAATTTGGATGCACGCAGTGGCACAGTTGATGTGGAGGCTTTGGTCACACAGATATACCAAGCGGGGTTGTCTTTTTCCTACATTTGTCCCATGCTCCTCTCCATTATGCTATTACAAATAAGAGACTGTAGGACTGACTTCTGGAGCTTCTCACAGCTAGGCTGTGAATTATCTCTGCCACTGAATCTTTCATTGCTTCATCCGAAAAGGTGTGAAGATAACCCAGTATCACAGTAGAAATGAATAGACTCGTGTGCTTTTAAGAATTAGACAGTGGGGTTTTTCCAGGATGTGCAGATTGAAGCTTCTGCGTGCACAAGAGCTGCCCGCACTGGGCATGACACTAAACATTTTGGTCACAGAACGACTGGTTTATGCATAAAATAGCCCAGAGATAGCACATTTCACATAGTAAGGACCATTTACGTTCCCTCAGCAGTCCTTTGGCTGGCATGCTTGAGAATACCAGGCGTCTCAGAATCAATAACACCTCTTGGCACTAAAAAGTCCCCAACTCAACCAAAACTCTCTTCTTTGATGATCAGTTGGACAACTATAAACTTGTGGGAAATGTTTTGATGTCTTGCCAGGAACAGATAGTTTTTCTTTACTGACTGATCTCTTTGATATTGTATTGGGATCTCAAGAACTTTTTTCTTTGGAAGGCTTTGAGAAAAACAGGTCTTGTTCTTGGACTCTCACAATATGTCCTGCAGGGATTAAAATAAAACTTGTTTATAATCTATTGCTTCCTGCATTGAAGGGGCTTGAAGAGTCTGCCAGAAAACACTGTACTTTGTTGCTATTGCCACTGTGTTTTTTTACATAGCAATTTCACCTAGGGCCAGGCAACAGAATCAATAGCCATGGTTAATGGCAAATTATCAAGAGAGTTATCTCAGGATGAACTCGTTCCTGCATACAGGAACTGGTTCTCATTAGCAACATTTAAAACATGCTGTTTGTTGACCCAAAAGAGAGTTTCGCTACTCTGATTTTCATGAAGTTCTCACTTTTCCTATATGTGCAAACCTCAAAAACTAGATCTACTCCATTTTAGAAACCTGAAGTCAGCCAGCTGATGGTAGCAGACAGCAAGCTTGTCTGCAGGCTCAGTGGTCCGTTATCTGAAAGGGTAACAAGAGCAGTCCAAAGCCATTAGATGAATCATCAATATGAAATCAACTCTGCCAGAACCAGCCACAAAGAAGCAATTCACAACACATCAGTGTGGACCGTGGATGTTCCCAGAGGTTTTGAACTTAAATAAATAACAGCAGATTTAAAATTTACTTATTTTTTAATTAAAAATCCCCCGTTTTCCCCAACACACCAGCATGTCCACCTTCATTTTTCCCTTTTCTGTGAATGAGTGGTCCTGGAATCAATTTTGGATGATGTGAACCATAACCCTTAAAATCCTTAACTGACTGCTCACATCTGTATGACTTCCCTTCACTTGAAAGGGATAGAAATGCAAATGAATTAATTTGCAGGATGAGCTTGATGCAGAAAAATGTTGTTTACTTCATCATGTTTTGAACTGTCCATGGTTACCCCCTGCTTTGAAAATAAGGCAAAAGCCATATGACACCAGAAAAAATTTCAAGACCTTTTAGCAGCTACTGAAATTAACCTGATGAACCCAATTCTTGCCACGGGCAAGGTAAACAAATTGACCCTATGACTTACACAGAGCTTTGCTTTGCATGTAAGTGGAGGATCACTGGCGTCAGGAGTTTCGACAAGAAAACTGAAGCTCTGTTTGCTCACACAACAGTTCTCTTCAAAAGTGAAGGACAAAATAAAATGGCATAAGTAATCAGTACAGTGAGGGCATTTCCATTTTAATCTACAAATCTGCCTAAGTCACTTTGACTTTGTCTTGGCAGCAGAATTTGTCTGGGCATGGCATTCTTGAGTTTAAGCCTCCAAAGTCTCAAGTGGTGCTTAAGTTTAATTGCATGGTTGTGCCAACGAGAGGGCTGCATTAGGTGATGGGCTTTTCTTTGAGGGCACATCCTGAAGACTTGAGCATTGTACTGAGGTATTTTCCAAGGTATTGTCAGATACTTGCCTGTTACCCCAGATATATCTGCAGAAGAGTAATAAATCACAAAGTTCTGATGTGACGTGTCCTTCCTTCCAGCAGATACCCAGTTGTTCAAGCTGTTTACCTTCAGACATCTCTCTTTACATGAGCCCCGGGTATGTGATGATTTGGGTGGAGGGCATTTCAGCCCTACCTTAAGAAGACAATGGTGGGCCTTGCCTAGCAGCTCACACAGGACAGGCTGAGACATGACAGAGCAAAGACACTTGACATAGGTTTTACCAGCTGCGGACACTCCAGTCCCGACTCGTTCTGGACCAGAAGAGCAAGCACAAAACAGTAGGACTGTACCTGCACCTTGGGTTGATCAGCTGTAGCTCCAGAAGTATGAGAAGCATGCTTTCAGTCCCAGGACACCCCATTGGGACAAGACATCAGTTCAGGCAGGTCTGCCATTGCCTATGAGAATTTGGCCATCCCGGAGAGTACGTGGCTGATATCTAAGTTGTCTGGTGTTTACGAGCAGTCTGCTTTTCTGCAGGCATGATGACCTGTGAGGCAGCTCCTGCTGTGGCTTATTGGCAGGATGTGTCGCTGAATTGACAGTAGGAATAAAAGGAATGATGTTTCTGAAGTGTACTGAGGCAGCTGACAGCACTAGTGTGTCCAACATTTGTCTTCCACCAGTTCACAAAGACAGGACAATACCAGTTCATGTCTACCCCTAGCCCCAGTAGATATCCACAAACCTTCATAATGCAAGGTTCTCTGGTAAACAGTGGGATTTCAGAGTATTCTGGCATTTATTCACTCATGCGAGAGGAGATTTATCTCTAAGGTGTAACTGTCTTCATCCATTGCTGGTCTATAACTGTCCTAATTCCTTAAGCCACGCCTTGAACTAGAACTAGATTTAACTGTGCCTTAAAGAAAGCTGTGAATTATATCCATGTAAATGAACAAATGTAGATCACATAAATTGCAACATGGATGTAGACATACATCCAGCCAAATGCACTGTCTGCAGTAAGGACCTATTCCAGGGAAGAGAAGAAGACAAGGATGGTTTATTATTTCCTCTGCTTTCTTTGAGCAGAACAATTCACTGTTGACTACAGTCACAAGGTTTTGTGTAAAGCTGTGGTATCATCTTCCCAACCTTTCCTTCCTCCCAAGCATCCAACCCCCGGTAAACAGGTACTTCATGCAGAACCAACACCAGTATGTACATCCCAGATCCCACCCCACAGAGAAGAAACCAGATAGAAAACACCCACAGGATTACCCTGGGCATCAACAGGACCTTTCCTCAGGGCTGAAATGGTGAGAAAGCAGAGGAGGGCAGCTCTCCATGCTCACTCCCATGCCTGCAGGACATGGAATCCTGACAGAGCTGGCCATGAACCCCTGCTTGCATCCCAAGCTCCCATACGTACCTTGGTGACCTTTGCGTGGACCTTTGTGTGCCTTAAACCTCAACCTCTTATAGCTATTTTTCCACACGTGTGCATTCTCATTTTTCTCCTGCTTGTGGTTTTTTGTTGTTGTTGTGCTCTTTGCATTGGTTTTCCATTATTAATATCCTTCAGTTACACTGGGAATAGCTAGGTTCCTTCACTGCAGATGGGTTTTCCTCCTCTCGGGCACAGCGAGGCGAGGAGGGAGAAGTACAGCCTTCATAAATCAGGAGGCTGAATGAGCTTTTCCCAAGGTAAAGGCAGTGCCTCAGTTGCTGTTTCATGTAAAATTGATATTTTAGGTGGTGATATATATATAGGGGTTTGTTTCATACCCTGGAGCTGCCCTCAGGAATGAATCTTCCCGTTGTATACAAAGCCAATCTAACTGCTGAGAAGAGAGGACTTTTTAAAAAATGCATTTCATCACAGAGTGCTTACATTTGCTTTACATTGTTGCTGTCTATTTGGAAGCTGAGATTTTTTAATAGTTCTGCTTTTCTTCTGTTTTTTTGAAAGCTAAAGGGATCCTGTCAGATTTGAGAGGCCCGGGAATTGACCTATTGCCTCTATTTGCCAAGCCCGTGTCATTCCTTGCGTGGGACATTTGCATAATTCATAGATGACTGCCTTAGTAAGGTTGTTTTAAAAGGAAAAAAAAAAGAAAAAGGAAAAAAAAAAACTAAAAAAGTGCCAGGAACTCAACACCCTCAACACCCAGCGATCCCAAACACGTGCAGCTCAGCAGAGGGGTGAGCAGCCCCTTGGTGAGAAACCACTGCCCAGCTCTTAAGGCGATGAACAAGCCCACTCCTGACAGTCAGAAGCCATGAGTCAGCTCCCCTCGCCCCCTCCCTCCCACCGCTTCCAAATTATACGGAGGAGGTTGGCTTAAGAGTCCTTAGGCTTAGAAAATACTAACATGTGGTGGGGTTTTCTCTTCTGCCCACCCTTCTGATGTTTGGACCCTTGACTCTACGTTCTGCTCATGTTTTCCCCTTTCTCTCACCGGCCCCATGGTCCAGCGCAAACTTACATCATTTTTTGACTGCGAGCTGAGGTTCTCATCTAATCACCTCACTCCAGGAGCTGGGGCTCAACGAACAATAAATATCACAAGCCTGGCACTGAGCTCTGAGAGCTCGCCCTGGCGATTGCTGCAATAACAAACTCGGGTGTAGAAAATAGACACAGTGAGAAAACAGGCTTCGGCTTCAAGATATAAATCTTCCCCCTTGTGAGAAATAGCTTCAGAGAGCTGTTTGTTTTAATTAATAGTTGCAGAATGGTGAATAATTGGGATAAAATAACCGGCCCAAACCTTCGCCTAAATCCTAGAAGAAAAGAAAAGAAATAAAGAAAAAAAAGGGGGGAAAAAAAACAGGCATTACAGACTTCTTTTAAGATATGAAATTTCCAGCTAGTTTGTGGCTAAACATTTTCAAGTAAAAACTTATAGCTAAAGTGCTAAAGAAGGAAGTTTCCTGATTTAAAATCTGGATGTTCATTTAAGTTTCTATATATAGATTTAGGAAATCTAACTTAAGGCTTCATTTCTAAAAAATATACATTGGCCTCTTCCATAAATATATTTTTATATTTGCATATATATAGCAAGAGAGATATATGCATCCCAAAAAATTCCTGGCTTTGGGCCTTGACTTGGCAGTGCAAAGACTCTGTGAGGAGGTTTATGAAAAATAAATCTTTGCATTCCTCCAGCACCTTCCACCTGAGTATCTCAAAGCAGTTTACATCGAGAAAGAATTATGCCATAGAGGGAAATATTTTGAAGTGGATTGAAAACTGGCTAAAAGATAAGACCCAGAGGGTTGTGATCAGGGGCACAGAATCCAGCTGGAAGTCTGTGACAAGTGGTGTTCCCCGGGGGTCAGTATTGGGTCCAGTCCTCTTCAATAGATTCATCCATGACCTGGACAAAGGGATGGAATGTCCCCTCAGCAAGTTTGCTGATGACACAAAATTAGGAGGGGTGGCTGACACCCCAGAAGGCTGTGCCACCATCCAGAGAGACCTGGACAGGCTGTAGAGATGGGCTGAGAGAAACCTAATGAAATTTAACAAGGGCAAGTGTAGGGGGCTGCACCTGGGGAGAAATAACCCCCTGCACCAGGACAGGTTGGGGGTGACCTGCTGGAGAGCAGCTCTGAGGAGAAAGAGGCCCCATCTGGAGCTCTGTGTCCAGTTCTGGGCTCCTCCATTCCAGAAAGACAGGGAACTGCTGGAGAGGGGACAGCAAAGGGACACAAAGATGATGAAGGGCCTGGAGCATCGCTCCTATGAGGAAAGGCTGAGGTCTTTTGTCTGAAGAAGAGAAGGCAGAGGGGTGACGTGATCAATGCTTACAAATACTTCAAGGGAGGGTGTCAGGAGGACGGGGCTGGTCTTTTCTCAGTGGTGCCCAGGGACAGGACAAGAGGAAATGGACACAAACTTGAGTAGAAGTAGTTCCACCTAAATGTGAGGAGGAACTTCTTTTCTGTGAGAATGGTAGAGCCCTGGCAGAGGCTGCCCAGAGAGGTGGTGGAGTCTCCTTCTCTGGAGACATTCCAACCCACCTGGACACGTTCCTGTGCAATGTGCTCTAGGTAGACCCGCTCCAGTGGGAGGGTTGGACTAGATGATCTCCAGAGGTCCCTTCCCACCCCATGTGATTCTATGATCCTATAATTCCATGATTTTTGCCCTCCTCAACCCTAGAAGAAACTGCCACAGGGAGTGGTCCGGTGGCTTGCCCCAGGTCTTCGTGGTGTATGAAGTGGATTTTCTGACCTGACCCAAGGCAGAGAGTGTTCTCTGTCTCCTCCATCCTCTTGCTGCTCTTCTCCCCATCACCACCTGCCTCCCGCTCCTTCCCTCGCTGCCGAAATCTGGCAGGACAGCCTGGGGGGAGGCTGCTGATTCCCCTGCTGCCCCCAGCCCCTCTGTGTCTCCACTCCTTTCTCACATCCCCTCTCCCTCTGCATTTGGGAAAACGTGTCCCTGACCCCAAAATGTTTACAGGGTAAAAAGACACGATTTTACATGCGGGTGAGAGAGAAGCTAAGAAAAAGCAGTTGTCTTGCCAAACACACACACCCCCCCCCCCCCAAATCGCTTTGCTTATGTGTTTTATATCTTTCTCCCATTCTCTATCTATTTTGTTTATTTATATTATAAACTCTTCAGGCCGGGATCGTGCCTCCTCCTTCTGCCTTTACAACACCTACCACAGCGTGGCCCCGAAGCTGGTTGGAGCCCCGCTCCGCTACCACAGTACAAACAATAATAAATAAAACCAGGGCTGTGAAGAGATTATAATTAGAGCTGTGCAAAACTCAGCAGTTTTGGTTTGCATCGGTTCCTCCCTGCTGAGTCTACATTGTGTTTTGGATTTGTATGCAAAAAACCCAAAGCAAAACTCCCGAAGTGCCAAGTGTGGCTGGGTCTGGGCTCAAAATCGCGCACAGACCGGGGTGTTTTTAACGGTTCCTCCTTGAAATTTATAAATCTGCCACGGCTCAATCCAGGTTTACTGAAAGGTTCTTGAACCTTTGCAGATTTTTGGGGGCCAGCCAAGTTTTCGGTTTCACTACAAAAGTCTCTCTCAGCCCTGCTTAACATACTAATTGCCACACCACGCTGCCCTGTGGCTAACGAGAGGATTTAGTCTTCCCCGGCTGCCTGTGCAGAGCCACTTACGGGAGCCACGGCCGGCTCTAAAAACGTATTTCAGATTGCCCCCTTGGCTGGCAGTGTCCAACTGCTGCAGGTAAAACAGAACCGCGGCCGAAATCCCCGGGACCCCTCGCCTTCCTCCCCCGAGACCCCAGGAGAAGCCATGGGAGGGTGGGTAGTGCAATGCACATCAGGTGCTCTGGCCCGGGGACGGGAGGTACAAACCTCCTCCCCCCATCACCAGGAGAGAACAGAGTACCAAAAGGAAGCTGCCCATGACAGGGCTCAGCACAGTGTCAACTATGGCCCGTTGCCCCTACCAGATCCAACATCTCAGGGATAAAAGACCTCCTGGCAGGAGGCTTGCAGGTCTACCAGACTTCTCCCTAAGGTGATCAAGCACGGCTGGCTCCTGGGGCTCCCCGTGCTGCCTGTGCAAGACCATGTTGCACTTTGGGCATATGCTAAGTCACAAGTGCTTGAACTAGAGCTAGCTGGAGATCTCGCATCAAAACACTTCTTCCCTGGCACAAATTTGCAGGATCTGCTGCAGAAAATCACATTGGTTTCAATGAACACTTTAGGAACCATAAGTATAAACAAGGGCAGATTTGAATGGAGCTCTTTCAGTGTTTTTAAAACTTCTAAAAATGACAAGTTGTGGGGGCGTGTATTTCCCTGTGATTTCGTCTTCTGCAAATTGTTAGCAAATAACAGAGGAAAAAAATTTAGATTTGCTTTTACCCAGGTTTGGCATGGTCTTGGGGTCTGAATTTCTTTGCAGGATAGAAAATCCACTTCCTTATTAACAGTAATTAAAACATTAGCTCAAATACCTAGGAAAAAGCAGCAGTGTGCCTTACAGTGGGCATTTCAGCTGACTATACCGGAGGTAAGGGAAAGCAGGGTGAAGAAGCCTGGCTTTTTTGGTGAGTTACACAGTGCTTCAGCTGGAGCACAGCACATGACCCTGGTTCACTTAGAGCTTGAGCTTTTCCCCTCTGTTCCTGCGTAATCTACAAGCAGTAAAAGAGTCATTTAAGCACGGAGAGGGCATCCACAGCCCTGGGTTCCAGGCTGGAGGCAGATGTCCTACACGATTAGCTTTTGCTGTGCTGCAGAGCACTTCTGGGCTCACTCCCGAGTCCAGCCAAGACTGGACCATGGAGCTCTCTAGCACATGGAGGGCAGGAGGGTGCAGCTGGAGCAGGCAGGGCCATGCCTTTCAACAGCAGTAAGGCTTTAACAGGCACTTTCATCCTGGTTTCAGGGCTGGGCAGGCAGGGAAGGAAGCCAAGCACGGTGGTGAGGCCACCAGAGCCTCAGTGTCATGGATTCATGGTGATGGTCATCTTTGGTTTACACCATAATGGTGCAGAAAGACAAGCACCCAGTCACAGCAGGGTTTTTAACACACATTAAAACACAAAAGCAAAAACTTTCTGAAGTATTAATTAGGAAAGGGATAGATATCTTGTTTTCCTTCTCACTGATAACTAGCTCCATATAGAGTTAAACAAGCTTGCTCTGAAGGGACAAGAAACACTGCAGAACAACAAATGACCCAAGCATTTTTAAAAATGTATTAGACATATTATAGATTATATTGAGTTAGTAGATCAAAGTCATAGTTCCTGGTGAGTAAAAGCAATAAAAGAGCAAGTAGATATGAAGCTAAGCAATTCTATCTGTGGGGTTCTCAGCAGTCTCAACTGAGACCAATTTTATTAATGGGACCAATTTTATTAATGGTACCAATTTTATTAATGAACTTTAACTTATTGACCTGAAAAAAAATTGTTTCCCGCCACAGCAGAAAGTTGTGTAAAAAAACCTCCATGGCTTCCCAGTTCTACCTCTAGAACATCAAAAAAGCTGGTAACCCAAAATCTTAATTAAAGTGCAGCACCAGTCTAAGTTGTTTTACTAAATGCTGGGACAGTGAAATCTCACCAGGCCATTCTCATATTCCTGAACCTCAATGCTCATGTTAATACATGTCCCTTTTTATTGCTGTGCTTCTTCTCTGCAATGATATACGAAAAAGAAGAGACATGCAAGAGAACAAATGATTGTTTCTGCGAGCAAGCTCTGCAATGTTCTCCCCAGCAGTATTTTCTGCAGAGCTGTAAGAGCGATAGCGGGTATAACCAGCTTTTTTTTTTCCTTAATTAACAGCGCCTTGCAACAGAAAACTGAAGCAGGTTTCTGCTGACTTAGCATATGCCTCACGAGGAAGAAATCTATCTGGCAATTATGGCTTTGCGTCTCCCGCCCTGTCTCCTGTTGTTTGTGTAAGACACCGGTACTTCTGCCACGGGCTTCTTCATACAGCTGTCCTGTCAATGCCAGCTTTCATAGGTAATCCATCTAGCTCAGCAGAGTTCAAATAAGACACCTCCCTTTCTTTACTTTAATTAATGCTTCATTTCAGCCTCCCCTGGGGATGTAGCCACGCTGATTTTTCAAAATAGTCTGTTACTCTTCAAGGACAAAAGAAATGGAAAACGTCCACCATTGAGACTCTGCATTTGGAAAATCTGCTTTAATCAGTCTCCTACTCTCCATCAGTGTTTTAAATGCCCGTGGATATCTCTTTAGCTGCAGAACATATCATGCAATTAATCCTTTAACTTGGGAAAAGAGACAAATCCAGTCAAATTCATTCTTCCTGCAATCTCTTCTCGTGTTCTGCGTTTGGAGTTACTGCAGCTCTAGCCAGTTTACGCACTGATTTATGCTGTCACAGCCCACGTATTGCCCAGGCCCTTCCAGGTACTGAGCAATCTCTGCTCAAGTCACGAACTGTTTCTTGCTGCGTAGTTGCTTTTCCTGCACAGTTTGTGCCTGTGGCTTTTGCTGATACGGGATGGAATGCTATGGCTTGGTGTGACCGAACAGACAGACAGACAGACACCCTCAACACCAGGTCACTGCAGCTGCAAAACCAGACCAGACAGTCCGGAGTCCACCCACCCACTGGCCATGACTTTTTCAAGAATCTATTAAAAATAGGCGTGTGGCAGTGCTGTTCATCAGGCCTGGTACACACAAGCAAGTTAGTAAAATCCATCAAACGGCAGATAAGCCAGACAGCCTGAAACCAAAGGCTTCAGCAAAGCACATTTGAATCAGCAAGAATCAAGAACTGCTACACCCTCAGTCAGCGCCACCTGATAATGTTTTACTTGCTCTGGGTTTCTGTGTTTTAATAAGCCAACGGTGGTGTTTTGTAATCCTCGTGGTTTAAATACATAACACCACGTCGTGCTTCTGTAGCTTCTTCCTCCAACTGTGTTGGGTGCGTTACACAAGGTTTGCGGCGTCCCTCAGAGGCCGTGGGACTTTCAGGGAATTTGTTACTTACAGGTGACCCTAGAGATTGGTCCCATGTGGAGCAGAGAAGAAACGAGGGCAGAAATTTTCATTCATCCTTTTCAGCGGCCCATTGTACAAAGGTAGGGTTTTCACTTCCCAAGACCCTGATGAGTCAGCTCCTATCAGGCTTACTTCCTCGCTTTCACTGAAATGGGGCCCATCAAAATGAGTGTCCAGGCACTGGTCCCCCTGGAACAGCAGAAGGCCTGCTGTAGGCTTGATTTCCTGACATCAGCCCAAATCTGGGCATGGAGCAGCCCTTAGTTTTGCTACGGGGTTTAGCTAAAAGTGTATGACAATTCTTTTGGGGAGCTGAGAATAGTGGCTTCCCAGTGACACCCTCTGATCCCCAGACAAACATCCTTTTGCTTCCTGATTATTATTTAGTTCCTGGCACGACCACCATGCCAGCCTTGCTCTGCCGTGTCCATTTCAATCCTCAAAGAGCCAACAGTAGGAAATCCAAAGGAGGACCATCTCCTCTCTTCCTGTCCTCTTCCAACAGGGACTCGTCTTCTTTTTTCCATTACAACTTTCTTCCTTCCTACGGTCAACATTCAGTTCATAGAATCATAGAATCACATGGGGTTGGAAGGGACCTCTGGAGATCATCGAGTCCAACCCCACCACCAGAACGGGTCTACCCAGAGCATGTTGCACCAGAACTTTTCCAGGCGGGTTTTGAGTGTCTCCAGAGAAGGAGACTCCACCACCTCTCTGGGCAGCCTCTTCCAGGACTCTACTACTCTCACAGTAAAGAAGTTCCTCCTTATGTTTAGGTGGAACTTCTTCTACTCGAGTTTGTGTCCATTTCCTCTTGTCCTGTCCCTGGGCACCACTGAGAAAAGACCAGCCCCATCCTCCTGACACCCTCCCTTGAAGTATTTGTAAGCATTNNTCTCCAGACTAAAAAGACCCAAGTCCCTCAGCCTTTCATGTTTTAGATTACTCTTCTAATTTCTAATTTCTAATGCTTTCTTTTTTTTTTCTTTTTATTTTTGTACCAAGTCTCAAACCTACACAATTTCCTGTGATTTCATGTCAGAAAGTTAAGAAACAGAAGGTTTGATCCATGTGGTTAACAAATAGTGATGAGGCTCATCCAGAAAGTACCTTGCCCTCAATGCAAGAAGACTGTGGTGGAGAGTAGACTGGAGCTTGTGTTTGTGAAGTCCTGGTCTAGTCCTACCAGAACAGCCTGGAACTTTTCTAGTACCTACATGTCTTGCTATCTAGATCGCCATCACCATAATGCCTGTGCTCCTCCCAATAATAACACTCCCTCCCTCCCGCTCTCTTTGCCTTTCTTGCCAACCTATAAGAAAAGATGGACTGATAATTGGAAGTAAAGCTTTGTGTGTGTGTGTGTGTGTGTGTTGATGGAGGACAGTTGTGTATCAATACTTGTGATGTTATCTAAATATTTCCTTGTCATACATGGTCTGTCAGCTGTGTTAACTAGATGTGAGCTTGGCTAGATGCTGGGTCAGTAGACCTGGGAATTTGGCCACTAATTTCAATACCAGTAAGTAACTGAGGTAACAAGCCAATTGCCCCAAAGTGCAAAGTGTCCTCCCCATTACAGGAACTGGTGAAGCCTATCTAGCCATGAGGCTGGTGGGGTCAGATTTTCTTCTCATGGAGAAGATTTAATAGAGCTCAAAAAAGTAAAAGTAAAGGCCAAACAATCAAGGCACAGAAGACTTGATACCATCTCTTCAAAGGTGTAGGTGAGGCACAAATACTGAGTTCATCACACCCATCTAAAATGCTGAGCTTATCACATCCATCTAGTGAAAGGTCACTTCTTTCTCAGTGCTCCTTTGGCACCATTTAAATACTGAGAGCTGCATTTTCTTTTTCTTGTTTCTTTCTGTCCGGTATTGTTTAGAGATTTAAAAATTGAATTAATCAGCATCTTGGAGCATAAGTTCCAGGGTTACTTTATTGTGAAATTAAGGTGTGACTCATAGCAACTGCCTATCCACCTTTGAGGCTGGACTAGCTTTGGGGTTGGTTTGGGTTGGTTTGTGTGTGTGTGTGTGTGTGTGTGTGTGTGGTGTTGTTTCTTTCCAGGCTGGTTTTGCAGCAGGACTTGTAGCCACACAATATAATGAGCTGAGAAATGGCAGTGCGTCATCCAGGGTGGGGCCGAAGAGCGATGTCGCAAAAAGAGATGATGGCAAGATTACAGGGAGGATCTGAGCAGGATCTGCAGGAGGGTGAAGGAACGAAACGTCCATGCAACAACAGGAATAACAATTTGCATATGTAAATCAAGAGCGAGAGAGTTCTGCAAAGTCGGATTTACCTACCAGGGGAAAATCAAGGGGAAAAACCCAAAGGCTTTAAAGTGCTGGCTGCAAAGAGACAGGGGTGCCTGTGCGTGTAGCTAAAATGAGACAAAGTCCCCCAGCATCTACAGACACCCCCCAGCCCACTGCTGCTGCTTAAAGGTGGCCGTGGGAAGCTACTCTTGTGTCCACTCAAAGAGTGGCACCTCTTCTTCAGCTAGAATTTCTTCAGCTAGAAACAAGCACTTCTGGGAGTAGTAGAAATTATGCTGCCTGGTTTCCTGTGGCTCTGTGTTTTGTGGTTGATTATCTGAGGCTAATAAGGGGCAAGAGCTGAATAAAGCTTTTCCTGTGGTCAGGGCATCCTGTGTGGATTCTCCGGGGTCTAATAATACAGTTCACCTTCCTCTTCTGCCCTTCCTTCAATGAGGCACTAATTTGGATGTCTGTCTTCTGCACAAGTGCCAGGCTTTCAGAAAAATATCCACAAATTTTTTGTCTGTAAGGGCTCTGTCTCTCCAGCTGAAGCTGGCCAGCTTACTGCAACGAATACACAGATACATCATCAGCTAAACCCCACTTACTTAGGAAGCCAGAATTCATTTGAAAAATAAAAATCACACCTTCCCCGAAGCAGTAACCCTGCTAACATAATTTGTGTGCTGACCAGACCTGCTTCAGAAACCCAGGGCTGAACTCTTGAGCGTTGCTTAGCGATTAAGCAAATGGCATCTTACTGCAGAAGCAGCAACCACAGACACAGGTTCATCCGTGCAACTGTGGCATAGGAAATATAAAAATATAATGCTCCCCAAAAGGGGAGCGACGGGAAATACCCCAGGAACAAAGGGCAGAGGGATAGACCTTTGTGTTTTCATTTAAACAGGAAAGGTAGATGGAAAGCAAAACAAATGAAGCTATACTTAAAATAAAGATTACGATGTTCTAGGCCAACAAAGGTTATAACACCTGACCTAAGAATGGGTGGGGATGTTTGGGATAAAGGAAGGGAGGCCTGGAAAATCGTGGACTTATCTAGATAAGTTTCATGGAATGAAAATAAACACCTGATATCTGTTAAGGGGCACACGGAATAAGTCAAACAAGACAGTCTGGTGGTTTATGTATTTTTTGGTGCTCATGGATAATTGGGTTTGCCAGAACAACAGGCTGTCATGGAAGTGCACTTTGTGTAGCTTCTACTCATGTACCTGTTTACCTGACCTTTGAGGTTAGTGGCAAAAAAAATTTATTTTCTACCGAGAGAACGGTATGTATGTGAACCTTTGTATGCCATGAGCTATTCTACCTGCATGTGCTTATTACTGAATATTCCCAGCTGGTTAGCTGTGATGGGTCACCTGGGGTCGAGTTCGTAGGAGAAGATGGTATTAGTTCAGTATCATCAGATATGATTGAGCTGAACTAGTGCAATCCATTTGATGGATGCTTCCATTTCTGACTCACGTAACATACCGACTTAGCTTAAGCTCATTATCCAGAAATTCGTGCCATTTTCTCACGCTGACCAGGTGTGCCACACAATTTTTCTTTTCATACCAGATGGTGGTCTGATTTGATTAGATCCTGTAAAGCCTATGTTTAGC
>BJBW01013509.1:29550-40020 GCA_004320125.1 Scolopax mira | reverse complement strand
AACTCCATGATCTTTAAGGTCCCTTCCAACTCGAACCATGATTCTATGTTGAGGACAAACATGCATTTGGTATTGTTCCCTACTGAACCTCCCAGGTGAGAGATTTTAAACCTCTGATATTTCATATCCCACTTCGCACACACCCTGGTCCATCCACTACTAGCTACACACACTTAATTCCTGAAACAAACACTAGATGACATACCTTGAAACTGTTGCATAGGATAGCATGGGATGTGACTCATTTGCTTCTTTCAAAAGCAGTGCAGCATCTGAAAACATATAGAGGAGAAAAACAGCATTTCCTCAAAAAAATTGCTAGTGTTAGTAGAAATAGCTTCCTAACTCATATGGGCGATGCCTTGCTGACTCGAAATACCAGCAGTTACTCACATTTGACATCATCCAACGTCACATATTCGTGTTGTACCCTCTTTGACAGCCCATGCAATTTTCGTTCTGTGTCAGCCAGCCTTCTTTCAGGAAGCATTGTGCTGCACTCTTCTTGGAAGATGCTAGTGGTTGACCAAAACATAACATTTAAGGACACCCTGTTAATTCCAGACTGAGGATATTACCTGCCTGGCATGTGGTCTCTTCGTTGCACTCAAAGGGATAGGCAGTGAAATGTGTTTGGCAGGTCTCCTGAACTAACTTTCAACTCTTACAACCGCAAAACAGGCCAGGGTTGTTGGGAGAAATAGGATGTTTCAGCTCTAAGGTTGCGTCTGAAGACATTCTTTTAGTTGCTAATATAATAAATTGTGACTACATTATTTAGATCAAAGAGGTTTTAAGTAATGGATGAAAGTCAGCTGTACCGTGTTGTGAATTTATAAAAGTATTAATAATAATAATAATAATACTTATATCTTTGAAGTGCCCTACACAGATGAATTAATTACCTCACAATACTTTTTAGGGTAGATGAGAATTATTACCTCATTCTGAGCGATCTGAAAAGAGCTACAAAGATGCTGAATGACTTTACCAAAGTCATACAAGGCCAGTTGCCTGAGCTAGCATTCAACACCAGGCATGTCTGGCTTTGTTTTTATGCTCAGACCACTCACCCCTCCTGTTGAAATGACAGCTGTCTTCTTCTTTCACATGCTTTGTTCAGACACGATCTTCAGACAACAAATTAAATAATATTCTCACCCAAATGATATAATTTCTATTTGAGCTACGCTGGTCAAATTGAAATACCTCTTTAATGCCTTGACACGCATTTCCTGAAAGTGAGTGTTTTTTCCTTCCTTAGAGTTTTCCTCAGCTGCTGGTTTGGAGCTGAAATACAGAGTATGAGCATGCATAGTATGAGTTTAAACAAAGAGGTCAACATCTCATGATACAAAGGCACATCTATTTCGGCCTCTAACTGACATTAAGAAAACAACTGGGTTTTGGTGAGGTCAATGTGAGACATTGCTTTCAAGAACACAGGAGCGAAGCCTGAAGGAGCTTTCTCAGGTCCTCCTGCTCAGTTTTCTGCCACCATACACTCTGCACTATGTAAATCCTTCAAGCAATCAGTGTCTCAATTGGCTTTAGGAAGATTTTAGATGTAAACTGCTCTGCTCCTGAGCTTTTATTTGGGATCATTGAGGGCAGAGACAGGCAGAGGTCCCCAGGGAGCTCAGCTACCAGGCAGAATCAGCAGCGTCCCCAAGCCAACAGGAACGTCAGCCAGAACTGCTGAGACACAGACCATGAAAGGCACCTGCAGTAGTTGTATGACCAGGAGAGAGGTGAGCAGCCTAGCTCCACCATGACAGAGGCTGGGGAAATGCCCAGCAGATCAGGAGGCAGCAGTGGGCAGCGTGTCACTGTCCCACCACTGCCACACTCCACCGCCCTGACTGATTTGCACTTGAGAAGAGAGCAGGAGAAACACATTCTGGCTGCTGGTTTGTTTTTCCCCCAATAGTTTAAATTATATAAAGCCTTAGTCCACTGCTGCCACAGAAATTCAAAGCACAGTTACATGCACTTTGTCCCCTGCAGAGCTGTGACTTCCCTGAAGGTTTGCAGTCATGCTTAGGTGGAACTTCTTATACTCAAGTTTGTGCCNNACTGAAAAAAGACCGGCCCCATCCTCCTGACACCCTCCCTTGAAGTATTTATAAGCATTGATCAGATCCCCCCTCAGCCTTCTCTTCTCCTGACTAAAAAGACCCAAGTCCCTCAGTAGGGAGATGCTCCAGACCTCTCATCATCTGTGTAGCCCTCTGCTGTCCCCTCTCCACCAGTTCCCTGTCCTTGAACTGGGGAGCTCAGTTCACACGTTTGGCCCTTGTGTCCAGCAATACAGTCCCAGCACGTGGTGCACTTTCAGCCCTCCCTCTGAAGTGGGTTCAGCTTGAGAGCAGTGTGAAGTAAATGTGTATTTCTGATTCTCTCCATTAACATGATGCTACAGAGCAGCAGTTAAGGAGCTCCAGTCTCAACTGCAAAAAAATCCACCCCGACCAAACATAAGTAAGATAAGGTTGATGCTCAGGTAAACCAATATTAGACTCTGATTTTACCTTACTCAGAACTGCTGTATCAGGGCCTAAGCCTGCATAATTTGAAATTAAACACCATTCTTTTACCTTGCAAATTCAAGAGTGTTAGTATCATCTTTCCAGTACCACACACCTGGAGTTACTTGTATCTTCTGTAAGAAAAGAGCATACTGAGTTAATGTCATAAACCTATGCTCAATATTCAGCTCAACAAAATAATTTATAATGCAAGCACTGTGCTAATGGGCCACTCTCTATCTTTCTTAAGTCTGCTTTTCACCCAGATGTTGTTTGTTTGTGAGCTGTTGAACAGAAGTTCTCTGAGATTAAAGGCTGACAGCATAAGAAAGAAAAATGGGTATTTGTCCTTTTTTATTTCTTCCAGGTTATGAGTAAATAATTGAAAGTTTGCTAAGGAACATCAGTTCTTTGATTGTCAGTGAATCAATACAGACCAAGAAATCAAATAGAGTCATGCATTAAACAATGTATTGTTTTTATATGGGTTTTTTTAATAAGTATCAGGAGAAAGGAAATCTTTGTTTAAAAATGGAATACGTTATGCACTTTCCTGATATTCTGGGAACTTTAAATATACACCAGATAGACCTTTCAGAGGACACTGGACAAAACTACTAGTAACACCATTTACAGTATCGATATATTTTTTAAAAAATCCATACAAAAAAAATTCCCCTGGAAATAAATAAGATTTACTAGTCCTCTCTTAATTAAAAAGAGACACTTGCAAACTTTTAGCTATTATTTGCAGGTCACCTTTAAAGCAAAATTATACTTATTGCTGAAATCCTTCTGCCTACAAATTTAAATTGAGTGTTACATTAAGGCTTTATCTGACTTTTTGCCAGGTACCATTCATCCAGCCAGCCATGAGGATCTCACAAATTCTTGCATAATCTAAGTTGGAAGCAGAGCGCTGGGTACAGGACACCAGGGTAATTTCACACCAGCAGCCCATGCGATGGTTAAACCAGAGAGATGAATATTAGGAAATCATGGCTCTAATCTTTTCGCAGAAAAATAGTTATTTCAACACATCTGTTCTGGTCTTCACTTCCAGCTTTCTAAGGGCTTCAAAGATGATGAGGGGCCTGGAGCATTTCCCTTACAAGAAGAGGCTGAGGGACTGAGGGTCGTTTTAGTCAAGAGAAGAGAAGGTTGAGGAAGGAATCTAATCAACACCTATAAATACTTTTTATGGGTGTCAAAAAGATAGGGCTGGTCTTTTTTCAGTGGTACCCAGGCATAGGACAAGAGGAAATGGACAGTTCCACCTAAACATGAGGAGGAATTTCTTGACTTTGAGGGTGGCAGAACCCTGGCAAAGGCTGCCCAGGGAGGTGGTGGAGTCTCCTTCTCTGGAGACATTCAAACCCCACCTGGGCATGTTCCTGTGGGACCTCTCTGTGTGGCCCTGCTTTGGCAGGGGGTTGGACTAGATGATCTCTGGAGGTCCCTTCCAACCCCATATCATTCTATGATGCTGGTTTAAATCGCTTGGATGAGAAGGTCCATGCAAACGCTGTACCTTCATGTTACACACAAGAGATTATGAACCACAACAGAAAAATAGGTACAGAGAAAGTGGTAGGCATGGCATAGCAAGGCCTACCAAAGCATCACCGTAAGGAGAAAATAGCACTCCTTGGCCTTCAAAATGCCTCTCAGCTGCTTCTCACTAATACAAATGGTTGATGGACTGTCCCTGGTCACCCTGCTCCCTGGCTGGGTTGGTGGGACAGGTCCCTGCTCCCTGGCCACCCCATGGGTCCACCCCCATGGCCCCAGGGACCTGCTGAAGAAGCAAATGCGAACAGCAGCAAGAAGATGGAGCTGAGAAAGGTGAGGAGACTCACACATAGCATGGTGCTAGCCTGGGACACCACCAGAAGGAGAAGGCAAGGCACTGTTTACAGCAGTATCCTGGTGACAGCCCACTGTCCCCTAAGAACCGCAGATCCCAGCAGATAAGTCCCCCCCCAGCTGGCCCTGTGTACTGGGACTCATAGTCTGTGTGCTTTGCTCCTTCCCAGCTCTGCCAAGCAGCTTCCCTCTGGGAACATTTCAGTCCAAACAGGGAAAATTAAGTGCTTTCCGTGCAATGACATCTCCACAGCCCCTCATTTGGGCTTCTGTGCTCTTTGACAGCTGGGAGCTGCAGAGGTTTTCCTGGTTGTTGTCCCAGGGCTGGCAGAAGCACCTGGTCCCTCTGGTATGGGCATTGACGTCTGTATCATGTTAAACATGCTTTAGCTTGGGACTTCACAAGGTTTAAAAGGGTTATCGAGCAAGTCTCAAGGATCTAGGGTGGACCTAGATCCACCCATGAGCAATTAGCTCAAGATTTGCAAGTTGCCCCTGGAAATAATTCCCCTCCGCTCAGGCAGGTCACCTAAGGTCATGACTTTGAGGGAGAAGTTTTGATCTTCGGGATATTTGCTTTTTGCAAGCAGAGGATCTCTCACACTTGTCAGTCACAGTGGATCAGTGTCATGTCTAACTGGTAATTATTAGATTGCCCCCAAAAATTGGTCAAAGTTATATCGACAGAAGCATTTTTTCCCAGTAGGAGTCAAGTCTTCATGAAGGGTTTCACGTTGCAGCTAAGCCAACCTCAATAGCTGGTTGTTGATGGAAGAGGCATTCTTGCTCCCATCAAAGTTTTCCCCTCATTTATCTTCCAGTTGATTCTTTATCTTCTTCTGTCCCCACAGCAAGGCAGCTCCCCAAACTGTCAAAACCAGTAATCCAGCAAAAATTAATGGGAAGCTTTTTATTGAATTAGCATTTTACTAATGGCGGAGTCAGAGAAGGGCTAGGGAAGATGCAGAGAAAGGTAAGGGGACAGGGAGGATTCCACCTCTCAACAGATCTGGCCAGCTATAAGGCAAAAATCAGCCACAATCTAGGAATATTTTGCTAGTACAGATGCATTAAGCCAGCATGTACTGTGAAGAGATGAAAATACCTAAGACTTTTAGACAGATCAGTTCAATAAGGCAGAAGGAACGTTTCCTGTGCTTTCAGGTCTTAATGATGGCATCATTCATTTTTGCAGTAGTCTCTAACCAGGGAAAATACTCCCGAGAGCAGCACTGAGATGTTCATAACCGCATGGAAGAACGCATGGACCATACAATTTGAGGAAAGAAAATCTCCATAAAACAACCTTCCCCTAGATTCCCCCCACTTCCATACCCTTCCAACCCCTACATCTTTTCTCCATGAACTTTCTCCATGGCAAACACAATCAGTCCATGTATAGCTAAGTAAGAATCTCAAATCAGCCTGAAAATTCAGCTCTGGCTCTGTTCTCTACACCTATGTCTTTCCTCCCCCCTTTTATTTTTTTTGGCCAATTGTATTGTGTATGTTGTGGTTCCAGTTGCTATTGCAGGGCTGCCAAGTGCATATCCATGACTTGGCAGCCAAGTTACATATTTAAGAGGATGAGAGCAACAGGTTTGTGAACGACCTCAAACCTTACCCACGGCAGCCAGGCAGCAGTATAGAAATAGGCTTCCCATCAGGGGGATAGGGAAAGGCATGGAACTGATGGCTCATCAACTCATTTTTATAGAGCGGGGCTGTCATTGGCCTCAGGAGACCATCAGTCCATCTTGGCTGTAATAAAAGTTGTGCCCAAAAGAACTGGGAAAGTAAAGGTCACGTTGCAGATAGTGGTGACCGCTGCTGTTAGCATTCATGGTGCAGGAGGCAAGTGAGACAAGCCTTCAGCTCTACAGGAATTTGGGAGCAAATTGGCCCAAACAGTTCAGAATAAAGATGGGGAGAAACTAAGAGTGAGAACTACCAACAGGGAGAAAAATTGTGAATGTGAAGACTGGGACTGAGAGCAAAAGACAGGCAGGGAAGGTCTGGGAACACAGCACAGCAGATGGGTAACTAGCAGAAAACAAAGAAAATCTGGAAGGGATTTGGGAAGAGAGGGACAGAATTTGCCCTGGCCAGGCACAGGGGCCAGGACAGACCATAATGTTAGGAGGAATCCTGTAAACGACTGAGTTACTGGGGCAGGAGACTTGGGATGCTCAGATGCTGGACTGTACTACCTTTAACTGAGTGCGTGCTGGAGGACATCAGTTCAGCCCAGGTATTTCATGGGTGCAGAAGTGAACACCAAACTTCTCACCCTTGCTGATGGCCTAAGTGTGTATCCGTCTGAAAACAAAAATAATTAAAAGCCTGGCATTGTGCAGCAAAGGAGATTAGCGTCTGTTGGATCCCTGCTTCAGTTGTTGCAAGAGCTGGAAGCTCTAAAATGAATGAGCCAGAAGATTACAAGAAGTGAAATTAAGGTGTAATGGTTGAAGCAGTTGAAGGCTATGTGGGAAGCTGATTTTCATATGGACTTCAGTCACAGAGTGCCAGGCAAATCACTCCAACCCGCATTTAACCCTAATGACTATTATTTGCATGCTCTTTTCTCTCTGAGCGAATGGCCTAGCTTTGTGGAAGTCTGAAATGCAGGACCAGGTACCCACAGATGTGACCAAAGCCAACATGAGCTCCACTCTAAACAGTCAAAGAAGCGTATGATACAAATGTGCCTGAAGAAAACAGTTCCTTGGCACTTCCAGTAGGAGACCCCATAACAGACAGATGGCTTTTGGCTTGTGGTGTTTCGCTTTCTCACCTTCTCTCTGTGGGAATTATACACAGAGGTATCTCAGGGGTAAAAACCTAAATGTTTCATGTTGTGAAGCATTCAAGATGCGATGGTGATGAGATCCACGGGCAACATCCTAAGGGATAATTCTTCTCCAGGGCTGGGGTTGGACAGCACATAGTAAATCAGGTGTGTATTGAACTGGGAAATACTGCTTTCTTAGAGTATACCCTGCCAACTGTGTGCACTGAGGCAGGTGTCTGTCCTACAGAAGAAAAAAGATTTTTAAAACCTGTTACTGTGTAATTAAAAAATCGGGTATGATGCATAAGCACAAATAAAGAAGAAATAGGCTTGCTCTAATGGTCATAATTCTGAACAAGTGACCTTGCAGCCTCAATAGGCTTCTTTTAATGTTGTTTCTTGTGGTGTTTTTGTGTCCATGTGTGCCCCAGTAGACAACAACACTCAACAGTAGGCAACCATATCCATTCTTTAGGTAGATCTAATGTTTAACTCGGATATCACACCCAGAAAATAAACACATGCATAAACCCAGCAAAAATATCAGTGACTCATCATCCAGTCATCCACCTCTTCTCTGCCTCTTGTTTCTCCTCACTGTGTCGAGTCTCTGCCTTCCATACCCATCGTATTAATTTCCTCCTCTCTTCCCAGGGACAGTTAAATGTCAGCCCTGGCTTCTCTGGGAATATTAGTGTGCATGCACTGCTGTTTGTATTAGACACGAGTACAGAGCTCCATGTCACAGGAGCTAATACTTAGTCCATGACCACGCCATTTACCTGCCAAGTTCTTCTGCTTGCTCATTAAAAACAGGATCACGCCATATGAATGGAATAAATAATGTCCTTAGGCATGGTACTATGAGCCCTGGTGTGGTTTTCCCACTTCAAAATCGAAGCTCCCAATTCTTCATTTTCAGCAATTTTCAGACTTTTTTGCATGTTAACACTGCTGTAACCAGGCACCAACACAGGTTAGGGATGGATTTTCTGGGAAGCACTACTGAGGAGAAAGATCTGGGAGTCATCATAGATAGAACACTTTCCATGCACCAGCAATGTGCCCTTGTTGCCAAAAGGGCCAATGGAATCCTAGGCTGCATAGGAAAGAGTATGGCCAGTAGGTCAAGGGAGGTCATTCTCCCTCTCTACTCTGCATCCAGTCTGGGCTCCCCAGTTCAAAAGGGACAGGGAACTACTGGAGGGGCAATGTAGGGCAATGAATCTGATTAAGGGATTGGAGCACCTCCCTTACGAGGAAAGGCTCAAGGAGCCTGTGACTCTTTAGCCTGGAGAAGAGAAGGCTGAAAGGAGACCTTATTTATATTTAGAAGTATCTAAAGGGTGGGTTAAAGGATGTTGAAGCTGGACTCTTTTCAGTGGTTTCCAGTGATAGGACAAGGGGCAACGGGCTCAAGTTGGAACATAGGAGGTTCCACTCAAATATGAGTAAGAACTTCTTTGCAGTGAGGGTGGCAGAGCCCTAGAAGAGGCTTTCCAGGAAGGTTGTGGAGTCCCCTTCTCTGGATGCCGTCCTGAGTAACATGCTCTGGGCAATCCTGCTTCAGCAGGGGAGTTGGACTAGGTGATCTCTATGGTCTCTTACAACTCTAAAAAAAAAAAAAAAAAAATTCAGTGAAAATTCAGTGAAATAGGCAAAGGCAGAATTAGTTACAGACTCCAGACCCAAGGTCTAAGAGAAATCAGGAGGCCATGGTGGCCTCGCATGGCTCGTGTACCCCAGGCAGCTTTTAGAGACCCAGAAAAACCAGTTGCACATTCTTTTACTGAAATCCTCATGCAAATACTCCCTCTGCGTGGTTTTATCTGATGAGGTTATTGAACATTAGCAGTTGTCAGCTATTTTCATGATGCAGCTAAACATTGGCCTCGTGCTCTGAACAATCAACCTTTAGCTGTTAACATGCCTCTAACAGAAAAGGAGAAGTGTTAACCTCACACTCCAATAGGTATTTTTAAAAAAAAATTATTTTGATTCTGTGTCTGAGTTGCTTAGAAATCCAGAGAGCTTAAAAAAAAAAGACATTGTTTTTTAGTTCTTCTCTAGGATATAATAACCATCTCCCTGCTATAGAATGGGGGGGGGGGGGGGGGGAGGGAAGTGAGAATTTAATATAGATGTACCGGATTCAAGTACATCTGTATTCACTTTGAGCTTTGAAGGTAATCGTTACAGAGAACTTTATTTTTAGGTTTTGGTTTATTCCAGAGACTTTTGAGCTTAGAATTTTTAGCTTAGTTATCTTCCCCCTGTAGTGCTGCAGCTAGGACTAAGGACATGCTGGCCTCAGTTGTCTTTAACCGGGCTGTGTTAGTCCCTTTGCAAACAGGTTGCCAATGAGACCTGCAGCAGGAAAGCAAGGAGTCTGATAAATAAGAAACAAACGTGGTTTGTCAAGAAACAGGTTTACTTTTTTTCAGACCCAGCCTGGCAAAAAAGCTGCTTTCAGCTATGAGACGTGATGACCGGACTGTTAGCTCAAGTGAGAGAAAATATTTCACCGTGCTTGTCGGTGAACAGACAGGCAACCAAGACTGAGAAACCCACAGGCATTTCTATACAGTCGTGCTGAAATGCACCACACTAGCACTTCTGGAAGTGTTTTGCCTTCTTATGTAGGTTCAAAATAGGGTTAAACCACAATCATTTGCAGCAGTGACATTCTGAACTGCTCCAACAGTTCTGAGTTAGGTACAGGTACCGTTAGGTTACAGGTGCTGCTACCTAAGCATGGGCAAGAATGACCTCACGCTTCTTGGTCCAGGATGCAACAGTGATCTGTCTGCTTGTGGACAGGCCAACACACAGAATCACATGGGGTTGGAAGGGATTCTTCCAGAGATCATCTAGTTCAGACCCCTGCTGAAGCAGGGCCACACAGAACAGGTCTCACAGGAACGTGTGCAGGTGGGGTTGGAATGTCTCCAGAGAAGGAGACTCCACCACCTCCATGGGCAGCCTCTGCCAAGGCTCTGCCACTCACAAAGGAAAGAAGTTCCTCCTCAGGTTTAGGTGGAACTTCTTACATTCAAGTTTGTGCCCATTCCCTCTTGTCCTATGTCTGAGCACCACGGAAAAAAACAGCTGCATCCTCTTGGCACCCTCTCTTGAAGTATTTATAAGCATTGAACAGATCCCCCCTCAGCCTTCTCTTCCCCAGACTAAAAGCCCCAAGTCCCTCTGCCTCTCCTCATGAGGGAGATGCTACAGGCCCTTCATCAGCTTTGTAGCCCTCTGCTGTCCCCTCTCCAGCAGTTCCCT
>BJBW01013509.1:1032-29485 GCA_004320125.1 Scolopax mira | reverse complement strand
CTCCACCTGCTAGTCACACTCTTCCTGATGCCCCCCAGGATGCCATTGGCCTTCTTGGCCACAAGGGCACATTTCTGGCTCATGGTCATCCTGTTGTCCACCAGGACTCACAGGTCTTTCTCCTCAGAGGTGCTCTCCAGCAGGTCAGCCCCCAACCTGTCCTGGTGCATGGGGAGACAGTAACTTCAGCAATAGGAACAAAACTTTCCTATACCGCTCTTGATGGTCTTTAAAAGAAAGCCTACCAAAAATGTGTTGCCTCGTAGAGGGAAATTTATCCCCTCTCTAAAATTCCTGGCTGGTGCTGCTTTTGGGATGACAAAAGAAACCAGCTTGTCTATGCCTCCACCCTACTGATGCAGGAGAGAGTAAAGGCAAGTGGGTCATGCAAGGGTGGATCAGGCATTTTTAATACTGCTGTTTCATATGTGGAAGTGAAATATGTTGTTGCATCTGGAAATGCTGGCCTGCCCAACTATATAATCACCACACTGCTGTGAGCAAAATCTACTCCAAAGGCAAATATGAGGAGGAGAGCGGCGAAGAGAAGTGATACCTGACCCACATAGGTTGTGCTAAAGAAGCTTTACCAGCATAACTCGTTTCGCTGTGGGGCAAGGAGGGGCTATAACTTTCCTGTGATGAACAGCTACAGACATAATTTTGCTGCTGTAAGAGCATCCACATGCTCTGCTGGTTTTAACACCACAGGGTTCCCGGGTGCCAAGGTACAGTGTCCCAACGTAGGCAGAGATTAGACCTGGGCTTCCTAAAGGGAAGCTGTAAGGGAAACTCACGCCAGGCACAGGGCAAAGGAAGAGAAAAGCAGAACACCGCTTAAATAAGTAGAGCTTGAAATGCTGTTACATCGCAACACACAAACAAGACTGAAAAAAAAAGGAACCTTAAAATTAAATATGCATGCTGGGTGTAAGCTTTTTAACATGGTGCCTTGCATTTAATGCTAAGAGCCAAGGCTGGAAATGTGAATTCCCTCAACGTTTTTCCCTTTCTCTTCCCGTGGGAGTGACTCACAAGGGGGAAGGCAAAATTTATAAGGTGCAGTCCTGAGGTGCCACATCTCCTTCAAAGCTGTTTCCCCTCCTTGGCTGCACCCTGCAGTGCCCCAAAGCTTCAAGGAGAAGCTTTCAAAGAAAGGACAGGCAGCTCCCAAGAGAGAAGCTGCCCAGCCTGTAGGGCTCCACGCAGTGTCTCCCCAAGAGATAAAAGGAAAGGCTGCTGGGATATATTCATTCCTGTCTTTAAGATGCTATCACAAGGGGACAAGCAGGGCTGCAGTCTGTCTGCTGAGTCCTCTCTGCAGAACTTCAAACAGGGCACAGATGGAGCTGACTCACCTGGGTGAACACAGCCTATCCAAGCACGTCTCAGCTTTCCAGCTCCTGAGCGGGTTGCCCTCAGCCAGCTCTCTTGTCCTCATTTCCCTCCAAGGGCTCTTGCATGGCACATGATTTTAGCAATGCTTTCAGCTTTACCTTTTTTTTTTTAGGCTCTTCTCTCTCCCCTGCAAACAGATAGGGATGGGGTTGTTTGGGGCGGGGGGGGGAGGGGAGTGTAGAACAACACAGGAGTTATTGCTTTGCCTCGTCACACACCTGGTTGCAATGAGGTGCTAAGGCGCTTAAGGGCTTTTATTGGGGTGATTAAATTCTCCAGTATTAGTGAAATGGGTGTTCCTCTATAGGAAATAATGCTGTCCCTATAAACCTGAGCAGTAAAGACAAGGAGCCGTCAGAAGTTATGCGAGTTCCACAAAGCTATAACCTCTTTATGCCCTTCCTACGGGCTTCGTCTTTCTCGCAGCCCTCTTTTAAAAATAAGAGAAGCTCAGGAACCCAGGCTGAGGATTTTGACAGGAGGAGGTGGCTTTCCCTGTGAGTCAGGGCAGCACAAAGGAGGAGAGGCGCTGAGTGTGGAAGCAATGAAACTGCAGATTTTTAGACCAGATTATTTCCCTGGCTTTGCCAGACTTATTTGACACGCGCAACTACTCCCCAGAGCTACATGTACACACCAAACGCACCTGGTTCCAAACGAGGTACAGTATTTGCCCCTCTGATATTTCTTTTTTTTTTAAATTTCCTTAAGAGACTGGGGAAATGCAGACCCACTAGAGTCAGTGGGAATTTCCCACTAAGGGGATCAGAGCTCGCCCTGCAGTATAGCACAATATACCAAAAAGCAACTTGGAGTTATTATTTGTTTTATAAACTAAGTGGATGAATGCAAGGAATCTAGCTCTGAGCTGCTCAAGTTGTCCCCCTCCTGCAATTTTGGGGAGGGGGGGTGTGTCGTTTGCAGGTTCTAAAGGCTTTGCAACTTCAAATCTTACTCCAGTTGTGAAAGTCAGCAAAAGTTTCTTGTCCTTTACATACTGCACACCCAGTTCCTCTTTCCTAGGGGAAAAAAAAAAAAAAAAGAAGAAAGAAATTAATTATTCCAAATAATTATTCCAGTGTTAACCTGTTCACGTCCTCGGCTCCTGGGGTGTTTTAACCATCTGGCTGGGTGCTTCAGTTCTGTGGCCTCTGTTACTCCCTGCCTAGGACAGAGGACAGCCCAAGCATGTGACAAACCCTCTGCTGCATGCGTTCGGCCACCTAAGCTCAGACAGGTGCTTAAATAGACTTGGGGAGAACAAGAAAAAATTGCCTTTAATAACTGGGAAGCGGCGCTGAGGAATGTGCGTGGAGTGCTGAAAAGTAAAGGAAACTATGTGGACAAGAGCTATTACCAGAAAAAAAAAATAGTTAACTCCCATCTACAATCAACTCGGGTTACCATCATCCCGTAGCAGTGGCATTTCTGTTAGGAAGAGGGTCTCTGACAAGTATTGCACTTTGCAGCAACAACTTTTTCCTTACAGACAATCTATTGCTGACTGTCCATAAATGTATTTATGTATTAGCTCCCAGAAAAAAAAAAAATTTAAAAAAATCTGAAAGTCATGGTATCTCCTCATCCTCTCCCCATATCCTATGTAGGATCTCAGTCCTATATATATACATTACATCCTGGAAACGGAGAGGCTGATTGCCAGGTAAGTGCTGTGCACCAAAACACCACCAAAGACACCAAAAAGCACCCAGCCTGGTAACAGCCTTTCAGCAGGTGCTGAAGCTGCCGGAATGGACGTCTTCGGTCCACTTTGTGATGGCTCTGCCGTTTACCTATAAATCCTTCAATGTGCTTGGTTTGGATTCGTTTGGGACATCAGCTGATCAAAGCAGCTTTTCAAATGCCTGGTGTTCCCCCTGCGGCAACTGCAACCCCTTTTCTGCAGCCGGGTAAGAGAAAGCTGCCGCCAGCGCCCTGGCAAACCACCCAGGAAAAGTAATGCAGCAAAAAAACAAAACAAAACAAAAATAACCAGGAGTTTGGTATCTCCCCTGATTATTAAACACTAAACAAGTTTATTTTATTTTTGTCTGCCCTCCCGTCACAAAGTATTTTTTTATAGTTTTTTTTAATTATTATTATTCATCTAAAACGGTGATGCTTTTTTATTCTTCTACAACGATGATGTCCTAAAAGTTCTTGGCAGCAGGGAGAGCCAACATCGGCCTCATCACAGTGACACTCCCTCTCACAAAGGAGCGGCCAAAGGAAAACACAGCGGCGGCTCATTCCCTTGGGCTGCCCATTGCTCCGCGATTTTTTCCCCTTAAAGGACAAGCCAGTCCAAAAACACGCCTGCCATCGGGCTCCCCCATTAGAGGCTCATTAAGGCGCGGTTCCCTGGACTCTCTAAACACGGTGGTATTTGCTTTCCCAAACAAAGAGCTCCAGAGACCATTTGTAGTAAAGCCAGAGGATTTAACTTCTACAATTTTTGCCTGTTCTATTGGATTTGGCATCTCAGCTCCTGGGGTCCCTGGCAGCTGTACTTTTGACTGTCTTAGGAAAGGGGAAGAAAAATTAAAAAAACACACCACACAAAACCCAAAAAACAACACAAAACAAACTCACATTCTTAAAATTACTGAAAGCTTAGCTTGCATACGAGCAACCCAAAAATAACTCGGCCGTCTATATAGCTGCCCCCAAACCAGTCTGTTTTATCAAGCCCAGCCACCTTGCCCAAACAGGACTATTGTTGTTATTTGTTCACCCCCAGCTTGTTGTTATTCCAGTGACATGAAGATGACGAGCCGCCCCGCATTTCCACCACCCCCCCCCTCCCACCGTGGTGATGCTGGGGGGTCAGCTCACACCCGCACCCCCAAGGCTTGGGGTCCACAACACCCATGCTCCCCCCTTCCTTCCCCAGGGAAGCTTGCCTGGGGAGGCAAGCCACCGTCCCAGAACCGAGCCCACAGTGGCCACCTAGCCCCATTTCTGCTCACACTGCCCCCCCCCCAAAGCCTCGGCACCCCCCCACCCCAGGATCACGGACACTGACAGGAAGGTCTTCCTCACCCTCCACCCCTTCCACCACTACTGCCCCTTCACAGACAGGAGGAGGATAGGTTTATGCTTTAAATATATTTTATTTATTACCAAAATTTCCAGAACCCAAATGTGTCATATGGTTGTGGTTTTTTTGGTTTCCTTAATCTTCTGTAAAACTTTTTTTCATGCATAACTTGAAACTTGTCAACTGCAACAGTCAAGTGGTTACTTTTTTTTTTTTTTAAAAGAGACACTTGTACATGAGACAAACATCCAGAGTACAAACAGCTGTATCTCAATTAACAAAACTTGTCTATTACTAACCTTATAAAGCAGAACGTGCCTTCCCTTTTATCAAAGCCAAGCTGACAGGTCTGCCTTTATACACACCCAACAGAATAAACTCTGTTATCGGCAAGGACGTTTTCCTTAAACGTTAGAAAAAAAAAAAAAAAAAGCAAAAAAGGCAAAGAATAGGGTGACTGTCCGTCAACCAGTCTTTACTTCAGTCCTCTTTAATCTACTTCTTCAATGGTTGGGCCACCAGAGCCACCTGCCCCGGCCCCTCCAGCTCCCTGGTACAATTTTGTGACGATGGGGTTGCAGAGTTTCTCCAGTTCTTTCTGCTTGTGCTCGTACTCTTCCTTCTCGGCCATCTGGTTACGATCAAGCCACGAGACGACCTCCCGGCACTTGTCAAGCACTTTCTGCTTGTCCTGGTCACTGATCTTTCCCTTCAGCTTATCGTCCTCCACCGTCTGCTTCATGTTGTATGTGTAGGACTCAAGAGAGTTCTTGGCTGCCACCCGATCTCTGTTAGCTTCATCCTCTGCTTTGTATTTCTCTGCTTCTTGCACCATACGGTCGATGTCATCCTTGCTAAGGCGACCCTTATCATTGGTGATGGTGATCTTGTTCTCCTTTCCCGTGCTCTTATCCACGGCGCTGACGTTCAGGATACCGTTGGCATCGATGTCAAAAGTAACCTCAATCTGGGGGACTCCACGGGGTGCCGGAGGGATGCCCGTTAGGTCAAACTTGCCCAGCAAGTTGTTGTCCTTCGTCATGGCCCTCTCACCCTCATAGACCTGGACTAGGACACTGCTCTGGTTGTCTGAGTAGGTGGTGAAGGTCTGAGTTTGTTTGGTGGGGATGGTGGTGTTGCGTTTGATGAGAGCAGTCATCACCCCACCAGCTGTCTCGATGCCCAGGGACAGAGGGGTGACATCCAACAGCAGCAGATCCTGCACATTCTCAGACTTGTCTCCCATGAGGATAGCTGCTTGCACAGCAGCTCCATAAGCAACAGCCTCATCAGGGTTGATGCTCTTGTTGAGCTCTTTCCCATTGAAGAAGTCCTGTAGGAGCTTTTGGATCTTGGGGATACGAGTGGAGCCACCCACCAGCACGATCTCCTGGATCTGGCCCTTGTCTAGTTTGGCATCACGCAGAGCCTTCTCCACCGGCTCCAGTGTGCCACGGAAGAGATCAGCATTGAGTTCCTCGAAGCGGGCACGAGTAATGGAGGTGTAGAAGTCAATGCCCTCATAGAGGGAATCAATCTCAATGCTAGCTTGTGTGGAAGAGCTGAGGGTGCGCTTCGCCCGCTCACAAGCTGTACGCAGCCGCCTCACCGCCCGCTTGTTGCCAGCAATGTCACGCTTGTGCTTGCGCTTGAACTCTTCCACAAAATGGTTCACCATGCGGTTGTCAAAGTCCTCCCCACCCAGATGGGTGTCTCCAGCCGTGGACTTCACCTCAAAGATGCCATCCTCAATAGTCAGGATGGACACATCAAAAGTGCCCCCTCCCAAGTCAAAGATGAGCACATTCTTCTCTCCGGCCCGCGTACCTTTCTTGTCCAAGCCATAGGCTATAGCAGCTGCTGTGGGCTCATTGATGATACGCATCACATTAAGGCCAGTGATGGTGCCAGCATCTTTAGTGGCCTGGCGCTGGGAGTCATTGAAGTAAGCAGGCACCGTGATGACAGCATTCTGCACCTTGCGCCCCAGATAGGCCTCAGCAATCTCCTTCATCTTGGTAAGGACCATCGAGCTTATCTCCTCAGGGAAGAAGGTCTTCATCTCACCCTTGTACTCCACTTGCACCTTGGGCTTGCCGCCCTCGTTCACCACACGGAAGGGCCAGTGCTTCATGTCAGACTGCACCGTGGGGTCATCATACTTGCGGCCGATGAGGCGCTTGGCATCAAAGATGGTGTTGGTAGGATTCATAGCCACCTGGTTCTTGGCAGCATCCCCAATGAGGCGCTCCGTGTCGGTGAAGGCCACATAGCTGGGCGTGGTGCGGTTTCCCTGGTCGTTGGCAATGATCTCCACTTTGCCATGCTGGAAGACACCCACGCAGGAGTACGTGGTGCCCAGGTCGATGCCGATTGCAGGCCCTTTGCCAGACATGATGACAGGATAAAAGGCGGGCGGGGGGGGTGGGGTTCCTCCAGGTAGGCTACGCGGTCTCCTCTCCCACCTCCCACTCCTCGCTGCTCGCCGCGGCGCGATGTGCTAGCCCGCAGCCCTCCGCTGCCCTTTTAAAGCCGCCTCAGCCGCCTTCTGGAACCTGCCAGAACCCTGTTGGCCAATCCAGACGTCCGCCCGCCGCTACCGGCCAATCATCAGCCGACAGTGGCCGAACAGCGCCCCGCCCCCTGCCTCCCGCCCAATCACAGCTGTGGCGCCCACCCGCCAGCCCAACTCCACCCCCTCCCCCCCCGCGCTGTACGGCCGCCAGGATCTACTTCTTGCTGGGTTTTTCTCGATCTGTCCGGGCTCGCGGCGTGCGCCACAGCCCTCGGCCAATCGCCACGCGCGCTTCTCCTTCGTCCCGCCCCCCCCCCCCTTCTCCAAACCACTGCTGGAAAGTTCCAGGGGACGTTCGACGCAGGGCCGGGGATTGACAGCAGCGTCCTCCAATAAGGATCGCCCTTCGGGTGAAGGGCGGAGCTCCGGGCGGGTGGTAGGGTAAGGCGGGAGCGCGGCGGTGTCGTTCGTCTCCCAGTGTGCGTGTAATTCTGGGTGGGTCAGCTCAACGCTGTGTGGCCAGCTCCCGGTGGGGAATTTACCCATATTTGGTCGCAAGGTGGCAGAAATTCAACTCCCACCCTCTCCTTTCAGTCTCCCTACGTCCCATTAGGGCGACGCGGCCGCCGAGCCGACACCCTCCGTAGCCCCCACATTCCCCGCCTCGCTTGGGGCTGAGGTGCCGACATCCTGAGAATTCTGTGGCGGAGGGGAAGTCCCACGGACAGTACAGGCTTTTAGCCTTATTCTGGCTGTACTTGGCCGGCTGACAGCCTTCCCTGCCCACATCTCCTCGGGGTGGGTGGGCCAGCGAGGGCCCCCGGCCACCCCCCAAGGGGAAGAGACCCCTTGTCAGTGCTGCCCCTGTGGTATTAGCCGGCCTCGGAAGGTGAGGAGCGGCAGCTGTTTTTTCCCTCAGAAATAAGTAGTTAGGGTTTTAGGGAGCCCTGGTGGTGCTGCTGCGTGTGCCTGCCTGCTCACGGCCATTCTTGAAACGCCTCCAAAGTTTTCGTCTTCTTGTGCTAACTTGAAATGCTGTCACGCCTACATTTAGCCAAAGCTACGGAGCTATTAACTCGGAGCTAGGAAAGTGCTTTGATGAAAACATATTTAAGAAGAAAATCTGTTGTGCTTCCTCCAAATTACTCCTCCTTACTTTGAGACAAACACTTCAAAATATTCCGGTTCTAGTAAGGAGAGCAAAACACCGTGCTGAGATCTTTTTTTTTCTCAGAGGCTTAGTGAGAAGCTCCTTTTGGATACCTCCTTTAAAAGTGTGGCTAAGCCTGCTACCCATAGACTTCATGTGTTACACCAGAGAAGGATTAAATACGCGGTATGCTTAAATCATCCTTCATTGATTTTTGTCCCCAGTCTTCAACATTACACTAAAGCAGCCCTTATAGAAAAGCTCGTGTCCATACAGTTATTATAGATACTCCCATTCAAAAACATCCTAGTTTCAATTAGTGTATTTTTCAGAGCCTTTTTACAAGACATGAGGATTCTGTATCTTTTGTGTAGTGTGTGTGCATGTAGTTTTGAGATGGAAGAGTTTCAGCTTCTGACAGTAATATATTGTAGATGTTTAAATAAGTATTAATCTTCCGCAGATCCTGGTCTCTTTTTTCACATCAGTTCTGACTTTGGAGAAATCCAAAAGAAGTCAATGGAAAATGGAAACCATCAGCTCTCCCTACCTCCAACAGAAGCTGCTCTATATATACCGTATGCATATTTCTTTGATGGGAGGGGTGTCCGTTTCTCTTGTAGTTAGACCAGTGACTGATTCATCAAGGAACTAGCTCTTCCTGTAATTCACTGCTACTTCATTCAGTTGATTGTATCCTACAGAACAGGGAGAAATGCCAGAGCAGTAAAAAGAGAGTTGGTTGATAAATTCCATTTCAGTTGAAAAGCTGATTGTTACTTATTATTTGTATCCTTGTGAGGCTTATATCTCTTAGGAGCTCTAGTAATGCCCAAGACCCCTGTTTTGGTAGCTGCAGTGCAAACTCAGGCCCTGTTATTTATTTCACAGTAAAAAGAGGATTCCTGCCTCAAAAACTGATGTACAGAAACAAGAGAACAAATGGACTAAGAAGTAACACAACAATATTGATTAGCACAATAAGCAGTCTTTGCAGCAAAATTAATTTGATATTTTATTTAAGTGTAGCTGTAATCAAACAGGCTTTACCAGTTTTAGAAGGGACATTTCACTAACTTGGCCCAAAGCTTTTAGCTGTGTATTTTATCAGCCCAGGCACAAAATATGTACAACAGCTGCACACAAAACTTGTTTGGGGTTTCCTTGGCCCAGTAACCAGTATGGCCCTGATATGGTTGTGCTGATACCCAAATGTGCTGATAACCTGCTGAAGAGGTGTCTGCATTGACTGGGTTCCTGCTTACCCTGATCAAGTACTCCCTCAGTCCTATTTATTTCATCATTTGAATTGTTGTTTTGCTAAAGTAAATTTGGGGAAAAGATCCTGGAGGAATGTATGAGCATACGTATCCTTTTAGTGTTAATGGCATAAATGACATACTCGTGTCCATTCTTGGGAAAAATCAAAAGGTCTCTAGACCCAGGCTACCAGATAGGTAATTTAGCCTGTTGCAGAAGTATTTCTTTTCACACAGATGCTGTTTTCTCTTTGTACAACAATATACATTGGTCTGAGATGCTTTTTAAGCTTTTGTTCACGTGATGTTCTTGCCATCATCTCTCAACCTCTGAGTGATGTCCTTAGAGAAAGTCCAGTCTAACTTGAGGGAGCAGCATCTAAAACCTCATTAGACATATTCTCTCTTCTCAGCAGAGCTATTACAAGCCTGTTTTTTGTCAGCAGTTCTCCAAGACTTGCAGCACAATTTGTGAACCAACTCATCTATGCAGTCATCCTCTCATATGGGAAGAGCCATATGATTTTCTTTCATGTTGCTTCATATGCAGGCTTGTTATAGGTGAGCCGAACAGACTGGTTCAGAAATTAAAGAGTGAGCTTTATGGTGAGGACTTCAGTGCAAGTTTGATTTTCCCTCTAACAAAACATTTGCTGTCATTCCCCCACCCTGAATCTGTAAGCCATTATTTTCATAGTAAGTCCCAGAAGAGTAAGTCGGCGCCTCTGGAAGCAGCAGGCCTCTTTCTGATCCTTTTATTTGTGTTTAGGATCGATAATGCACCCATGTCTCCTGGTTGGCAGTGTTGTGTAACATGCTGCAGGATATTCTACATTACACCACCCAGCCAGATATGAAGACGATATTTAGATTTCTCCAGTGAAGCAAGAGCACAGTATCTGGAGCAGAACTGAGAGCTCACCTTTATCTTGATAAAAGGAAGATACTTTTTTCCCCCACATATTTCACAAGGCAATGTAGTATAAATCTAGGAGTGTACACAAGTTACAGTTGAATCAGACATAAAATGCTGAAGCTGAAATGCAATGGTCTGTTCAGGTTTGACAATCAGAAGATCTTGGGCCTTAAATTCTGGTATCCATTTCCTTTGTAACCATTTTTTTCTAGTAAAACTGTCCAGAATATTGTGTAAATCAGACTGTATTGTTGAGGATAAATTAATTGTTTTATAATACAGCAAAGAGTTCAGAAAAGTCTAAGCAGCAGCTGTTCTAAGAACAAATAATACTTTGTCATAATACCTTTTCATCACTGAAATTCTTCATGTTGTGAATATTTATCTAGTGATTGGAATTCAGAAAAGAGCTACCAGTGTATGAAATGAAAACAAATTATTCTGACAAGGTGTTGTTGTGTTAAAAATCATAGTGTATGTGGGGGGAACAATGTATCTTTTGTTTTAATTATTTTGGTTTTATATACCTCCACTTTTTGCACACAGATGCTCCTTCTTAATTTGAAAGGCAGCCATAATACGTGGTAATTTTAAATAAGTGTTCTTTTGTTTTTGTGAATGATAAAATAAAGTTCTGTGAATCTATGTAACATGTTTGCGGCAAATGATGCAAATACATGATCAGTAATATGGAAATATTCAGAACAGCAGAATATAGGGCACAGTAATTTGGTATTGCCAAACCAGAAGTTCAAAACTTATGAGTCAGATCTCCTAAAATTATAAACCTAGTTTAAAATTATGACCTTAAAAAAACCCACATGGCTTTATTCACCTTCTGGCTTTTTAATCTTTAGCATATGTTCAGATTACACTCTTAGAATTTTCCATGTAATTTGCAGAGCTATTTTTTAAAATAAATAAAATAGATGATTACACCATCTCACAATGAAAATAAGGCTGCCTCAGATTGCTTAGACTCAATAAAATCATACAGGTTGTCAACATGGATTAAAATCCTGCTTGATGTTTCAAGGAATAATTGTTTTGTGATTAAGTGGTTTTAAAGCACATTTATTGACATAAGCTGCTGACAGTTTGCTGAGGCATGATTAAAAGCTCAGGTTAGTATCACTATCTAGTATCACTAGTGCTAACTAGATAAACCGGTGTGCTGTGCATTTTAGGCACAGTTCCTTACTTTCCTACAGCTGCATTTCTTGCAGCCACTGACAGTAACAAGTAGGGGATTTCAAAGCAAGCCATCACAGGAAAGGATCTCAATACATCATTTAGTCTCATTTTGTCTCTAACCAAAATCTCTTTTCTGGCAATTTAAGGCAATTATTTCTATTCCTATTAGTTGTGGATTTGAGAAAATGTTATTCCATTTTTCTTTGCAACCAGCTTTTTTTTATATATATATATATATATATATATCTGAAAATCATTCTGTCTCTTTTCTATCTCTTTTCTCAGATGACTTAAAATCATTCAATCTGTGCTCAAAGTTTTCTAGACTTCTAGACATTCTCATTGCTTTCTCCTGGATTCTCTGTGTGCAACTTGTATCTCATTTTTCAAGCACTGTGATCAAAACTGGAGACATTAATAGCTCACACCTTAGCAGTTCTGAAGCAGCAGATTATACTCCAATTTAGACATGGCAATATTTCCTTTTATTCCTTGCAACAGCATGTTGCAAGCTTGTTTTTCAGAATTTGACCCAAAATAACACATTGATTCTTTTCAACAGAAATCAAACAGCTGTTCCTTTGCTTGCACAGCTAGGTTTTCCAGCTTGCACTTGTTCCTATTAAATAACATCTTATGTTTTCAGATCATGTCTGCACCTTGATGGGATTATTTTGAATTCTAATCTTAGTTTCTAGTATAGTTGAAGTCAAACCCTGCTTGGTGTGCTTTGAAGATATTAAAAGGATCCTCAACACGGTCCGGTGGGTAAATAAATGAAAACAGAAAATTTTGTCTAGAACTGCTGTGAATGGGGTTAAACAACATACTGTAATTATTGACAGTAAAGCTGGAAAATGATGGTGAGTCTTAAAGAAGGGAAATGGGAAATGGTGTACTGCAGGCAAAGACCAATACTTCATACTTGAGATGAATATAATTTGATTAATATCTCAGATTTATTTAAATGCTTAGTGTGGAGAATTTTTATAATAATTGAACAGTAGCAGTGCTATAAATTTCTCTTATTTTCTCATTCCTATGATTATTTGATTTTCTCTCAACTCAGTTTCACCTTGTCATTCTTAGGTGGATAGGAAAAACACAGGAGCAGGTGCAACAGGTGGCAACTGGAACTTGACCCTGTTGCCAGAACTGTTTTAACTTGGGTATAAGATGGAATTAAATGAGAATAATAAGCAGATTTGTAAGAATATTTTATTAAAGATACTTTATAAAATCACAGAGTAAGCTTTAAAGGTGATGAAAACTAACCTGGAATGTCTTCACTGATACTCTACATAGACTACCAATAATAGCTAAATTACAGAACACTTTTGCAACCTGTTCTAGATGTCCTACGCTTGGTATAATGTTGAAGGCTTATCCTTAGGTGGTGCTAGGAACATATTTCCTTTCTCTCTCTCCATTTCTTCATGGTGGTCCTTACTGTGAAGGTCCTTCCTGTTCTCTATGGAAAGGACATCCCATTTTCTATTTGATTTCCCAGCTATATTTTGCCATTTCCCAGCTATATTTTGCCTTCTCCCTGTGGAGTCCAAAGCGGTATCTGGCTTTGCCCAGATATTCACCATCTTCCCTTTGCTCCAGCACAACCACTGTGACAGAAGTGTTGGCATTCCAGTATTACCCTGAAGGCTTTTAGAATGCCTACATTAATATTTAAGATGTTATGTATTAATAGAGCCAATACCTTCAACATCCATATACTGAAATGTGTGCGGCTATATAATTAGATGAAGCAACCACATCCAAAGATACCTGAAAATCTTTTCTTGCATTTTTATAGCAACTTTTTAAAACTCAAAAAGACTAAAGCAAGCACAGACACATGCCCTATACAAGCTGCAATACAGACAATATTTTACACACTTCATAACAACAGTAATGAAAATGATGCCAACTAGAAATAAAATTATAGACAGACTCTTCTTGAGATAACAGTTATACTGAACAATGAAACATCCTTTTATCGTCATGAGTAGAATTAGTAAGATGCATAACTACAGCAGAATATAGATCAGCGCGTTTAGTCTGCTTACGTGTCTGAAGCTGATCCACTGTTGTCTGGGGAAGCAAAAGAAATAAATATTTTTTCTAATCCATGCCGGCCCTAATTTGAAACATTTATTGCCTTCTTGGTTTTTTGGTTAGTTTTTTTTTTTCCCCATTAATTTAGCTGGAAACATTGGGATTCCTAAAATGCTCAACTCTGAACATGAATGCCTGATTCTCCTCTTCAAGCCAGCTTTCGCAAGGCTTAGTTCCAGAACGAGGTACACCCTGTACCCTGTGAAGATTGTTTCACACTTACTCATCTCTTTGTTGGTAAATTTTTTTCCCCATTCTTGAAATAAGACCAGAGCACGGTTTCTTTACTCTCCTCATACAAGCACTGTGCTCCATGGAAGGTCCTCTTCAGCTTGCAAATGATGATCATGGCAGCAGGGGGAATCAGGTCAGCTGGATCTTTCTCACCATCCTGTCCTTCCTCAGGGACCCTCTGTCCTCAGTTTTTAAGATTATTTGATTTTTCTCCTTGTGTTCCAGATTAAATATTTTTTCCTCTTTTTTAACACTTGATAGTTTAGCATTGTAACTGTCTGAAAATACATACGTTTCAGTTCACAAGTATACATTTCTAACATTTAACTAAACAATCTAACCAGGTTTTTTTTGACAGAAGTTCTAAGAAGCCTCATTTGAGAAAAAGTGTGCTCCAGCGTGTGAATAGCAAAGTCTGCAAACTTATTTCAATGCAGCCCTCAACACTTGGCATCTGCCACTTTTGGCTGTCTGCTCCATGTAAGGTGACTTCGAATTTGTTTTTACCAGGTGTAAATAGTAGTCACAGGGAAGTAAGTTTTATAATACAGAGAAGAGTCCAAAACAACTTTTACTGCATGTTCTAATTTGACTGCTTTGGTGCCTTTTGCGATTGCTGCAGTATGTCAAAAAAGCAAAGGTGGTGCCAATTCAGATCTGGCACACGTGGTTCTGAGTTTTTATGAAATCTTTTGCCGACCAGTTCTTCCTCATGTCTTCTTCAAACTGGTTCTCTCAGTTGTTCAGAAGCTTAGAAGTCCCTATTTCACTACTGCCATGCAGAAAAGAAATGCAAGAAAAATATTAAAAGTCAGAAGCCCACACTGCAGTACTGTATTTGCTAGCATGATGTGGTCCCTCCCACCTCACTATGTTGTGGTTTTGCTCTAAATACCCGTCCAGTTATATCCAGAGCACCCACCGCAGTCAGGAACTCTGCTTAAAAGCCATGCGGTTCTACGAGTTCCTTCAACCCCTGCCCCACCAAGAGCACCACTTAAATTTTTCATCTTGTTTCAGAAACTTTTGTTTGTGGCTTTCTCCTTTGCCTTCCATTTTCAAAAAGTGAAGAAAAACTTCACTTCCCAAGCCTCACAGAAGTTATTTTTAAATACTGTATGTGTTGCTTTCCAGCAGTGGTTTATGGCTTGGCTTAGTGAATGCTCAAAGAATCACAGGAGTGTTATGTCCCCTCAGCTTGGACTTCGCATAGCTTGGATCACCCCTACCCTGGAATACTTCTTACTGCTTCGTATTTGCCTCTGTTCTAGTTTTTTTGTTTTGGTTTTTTTTTTCCTTGCATAACTCAGAGGTAACTGCTACAGATTTACTTAACTCCCCTCCCCAAATTCTCATTTTAGGTTAAATGCAGATAAATGATATAAATATTTACAATTCCTGCAAGTCTCTTTCGACCAAACTAATTTATGACAAATAGGAGCAGCTTTGTATCTGATACAAACAATCAAGAAATAAGAAACAAGATATAAGCGGATGTAACTTTTAAAGACAATCCTCAGGGTGTTTTTTTTTTTTTTTCTTGGTACGCTGACTTCTTTCTCTGGATTCATAAATCACATTGTACAAATTGTCCTGCTTTTTGACTAATTCACACTTGATGCTTCTATGTACAGGATGGCAGCCCTGGAACAAATGGTTGTGTTTACACTGCAGAGCAGGAAAGGCTTCGAGGCTGCACATGAAGCCAGGTTTGTCAGCTGTCTCCATTACTTACCTGCTAGGGCATCCTCAAGGCCAGCTCATGGCCAAATTTCCTGGCACACCTTTGAGAGGAAAAGCCTTGGGCAGTGGTGCTTCACACTTCAGGGTTCATTACAAGATGCCACGTGTGACGTGGCCAGGCCCAGAATCGTCTGTATATTCTATCTGCCCCTCTGTGCCACATCCCATACTGGTGATGGCGGGCAAAAAAAAGCCATCTGGCACCAACGGCGCTTGTTTCTTGCCAGGAGGGTGATGTGGGAGGCAGGTCTTGGGCAAACTCCTAGCTTCAAAGTACTGCTGGCTCTGGCAGCAAGTCCATGTGTAAACCTAATGCATTCTTCGAATCTTGGAAGGGAATTCAGTGGACTGATGCTGTTATCTCACAGTAGCTCTCACTTGACTAGCTCAATGCTCAGAAAGTGCCTTGGGTTTTTTTTGTTTGTAAGCTAACAAAGGAGAAAAAAGGCATTCTAGCTACGGTACACACGTGAACATTATTCTTCCCCAGGCAATATCAGTGTTTAACATTGCTGCTTATTAAATGCCGGCCTGCATTTTACAGTCAGAGATCCCTGTTAATTCAGATCACACACGGCTCACACCACCCCCCTCAAACACACTGACTGCACTGTGTGGGACCACCTCTGAGCATGCCTCTGAATATTAAATTACATTTTTCCGATGAGACTCCAAAAATACTGTTAATCAGTGCCAACTGTGGTGGTGTGGTGTACACACAAAACTGTGAACACCACAGAACCGCTGGCATTTGGGAACAGCTTTTAGCCCACAGTAAGCTAGACTAGAGGTAAAATGTTGTGCCTTCCTCCCAGACTCTATAGTCCTCTAGCTACCCTCAAAACAGAAGTTGTTTCAGGAGTGCATAGCTGCAAGAGGATCCGCTTCACTCCTCACACAGTAAACTCTACTCAACTGCCGAAAGGCTCCAGCTTTTTAAAATAAATCCTAACGTTTTCAGCTAGCCAGCAGATGGAGCTCTTACCTCCCTGTCACAAATCCACCAACATCTGCGAAGTTTAAAGCACTTCAGAGACGTTACAAAGGATGCAGTTTTGGGTTTTTTTCCCCACTTCATAAAAGTCAGAGGAAGTCTGCGATTAACTGGATGGTTACAAATAAAATGAAGATAGATCAAAGATAACTCTCCAGCTTTGGCATGGTATCACGGTTCCTCTCCTAATAGCATCTGCATGGGTTTGATGGTCGCTTTAAATAGTTGAACTTGGCTTATCTCATCATGTATTAATGCTTAGTGCATTTATAAGAAGTCTGAAGATTCAGCCAGCTAAGGGGCCTGAAAAAAAACCAAACCAACAACAACAACAAAAAAACCCCCAACACCTCCCAGCTAACAAGATTGTCCAGGCTCCATTTAAAAGAGAAGCACCTATTGGGGTGTCCCTCACCCTGCTTTCTGCAATGTAAAGGGAATCAAGAAGCAAAGATAAGCGCTTTTCCAAAAGCCAAAGGATGTAGTACTTGAAGCTTAGTAAATAGAAGCAGTAGCGCTCCAAGCCTGTCCTCTAATGACCTAAGTAGTTCGGATGGTCCAGTCAATACCACCTATGCTTTTTACTGGGAAGACTATAGTTCATCCAGGATCTCAGTGACTTGGGCACAGCCCCAGTGACCAGGGAGAAGAGCAGATCAGAGATAAAAGATTGTGGTGTGTGAAATACACTGAGCTAACCTATATGTGCTTTTAAAGGACATCTTTGTTTTGACTCTCTGTAACAAACCAACATGGCTTGTGAGGTCTGGAAGGCCACAGACTATTCCTACTTTCATAGCAGTGTTCTATTTGAAGCCAGTATTTCTGTTTGGGGTCTAAGCTGCACTGAACTTGATCAAACAAACATTCACCAAAGGAAACTGCCTTTGAACTATTTAACTCTTTGCAACAAACTAAGGCTGAAAGAACTGGAACAATTATGGTAAGATTTCTTGTGTCTTCATTGACTTATTTTTCAGTTTTTAAGATACTGTTCATAAGGACCTCGTCTTTTCTGGCAGAACTGACCATGCTAGCAACAGCCAGTAAAACCCAAGTGAAACACAACCCCTTCTGAAAGCAAGCTAAGTGGGGCTAATCCTCATACTTCCAGGCACACAGACTGCGACAGTGTCATGTTTTATAGCAGTGTAGACAAATTATATTTAATCTACCTGATAGCGGTGCAGCTCAGAGATCTGAGCTCTCTCCTAGGCTGTGGGACATACTAAGACAATTTCTTCATCGGTTCCAAGGAATCCTACCCTGTATTTCCTCCTCCTACAATACTACGCTATCTGTCCTTTTCCTGAAGGAGGCGTATTCCACATTTCATCTCTAAAAAATGTTTCCGGTTCGTATAAATAAAGAACCAATGGCTAGAAACCAAAACCTCAGCAGTCTGGTAGTCGGAACCCTCTACCAACAGGAACGGCAGAGGCAGGGAGAAAACAGAGGCACCATCTTTAGCACCCTATGAGTAAATGCTCTAACAATGGCTTGTGTGAAAGGAAGGAGCGTAACTGGTACCAGAAGTCTGGTGTATCTATTGCCAAAACCCAAAGTAATTTATGGCATTCGGTAAACTCTGTTTTTAGCCAGCATTATCTGCATTTCCACAGACTTTCATGATCTTGGGGCTTTTGCCATGGAGAGAAGGACATTATATTATTTCTCCCATTCATTTTCTGGGGAGTCAGAAGCAGAAGTCCCTCTGGTGACCATCCCCAGTGTAGTGGGATGGTTACCTTAAAAAGGAGAGAATAGGTATTACTGCATTGTGTAGGTATTCCTGAACATGTATCAACTATTAAATAAAGGCAAGTTGTTAGCCCTAGTCGTTAATTTAGAACAGGAAGAAAGCACATCTTCCCATTTCAAAAAAAACCAGAAGGCAAACAAAAGAACCAAAGGGATGAAATTTTAAAATAGCAACCTTGTTATCAGGGAGATAGGGGAGAAGAGATGGGGAAAGCTTGATTTTTGCATCTTTCACATTGGTGACGCTGCTGCTACTGCAGAGACCTTGCCAATGCTGACACTGGTGGCACTTTGCCTGACAGACAGGTTGAGAAACCAAGGATTTGCACACAGTCCCGATTTCCAGTGGATTTCCCACAATCCACACAGCTTCCAGGATCTGGAGGCCTTCAAGAAATGCTCCCTTCTCATTCCCTGCCAGGAGTCTTGGGATGTCTATGGGACTACAAGATGTACTTATCTGAGATCATCTCTCATTTGCAACCACAAAAAAAGGGGTATACCCCAAAATCTCGATATTAAATACAGTTGAGTTTCAGTAAAAACAATAGCAGCATCGGGACTTTGTCAGAGGGGGAAGTTCTTGAACACCTCTGAAATGGCTATTTTATTTTTTTTTGCCTCCTGTCGGAAATGCTAGATGCAGCATTGTTTTTGTGGTTGTGGCTGCAGGAAGATTTACTATGGTTTTAGTACGCCAGAAGGTACTGGGAAGGATTACACCATTTTGTTTTCTTGCAAGAGAATCAGATACTGGCCACTTCAGAAATTCTAGGTTCTCGGGGTGAGGCATGCTGTGCAGCTACACAAAAAAAATGGCCAGTTAAAAAAAAAAAAAAAATCTGACTTTGGACTATCTGCTGATTTCTCACCTCATAATTTTGTCATCTTCCCTTGAATACATCAATATGAAATTTGAAAAACATTGTCTTCAACTACTTTTATATGGCAGACGTGCACAAACTGCTGAAAAGTTTCTCTGAAATCATGATGCACAATAATGTTTTCCTATGATTTAAGTACAAAAAAGCCTCTACAAGACATCTGGGGGCAAAAATGACCCAAAGAAAGTATTTCTCTTGTAAAGTTGGCACTGTTCGTTCCAGTACATGAAAAGGAACGTGGGCTGTTTGTTTCAGGGCTGAATATTTATAGTCATGATGAACTGGATCTTGAGTCATGAGCTCTGTTGCCCTGTAACAAATTAAGATTTGTCTTTCTGCATGAAAAAAATAAAATAAAATCACAATTAATTCCAGAATCATAGAAGTGACTGTAGAAGTGGCAGAACACACTTAATTTAAAAAACATGTCCTGCTTTTTGGCATCTTCCTCCTTCAAAATCTTAGCCTAATAATACGTCTCAAGAATACAGTGCACAGCAGTATTTTAGGAGTTTTTTGGAAGCTGGAAGAAAACACAGAAAACTGGTTTATAGCTGAGAACTACAGAAATGTCAGCTTTAGAAAAACATGTTCTTAATCTCTAGCTTTCAGCAGACCTTTTTAAAGTCAAATTAGTCATGCTTCATCTTGTAGGTCTTTAAGTCTGTGACAAGCATCAAACCAACTGAGAATTAGAAAAGTCGGAATATTTGTTTTTTAACCCTTTCAGATTAGGAAGCATTTAAAAGTCAGAAGCAGGCACACAGGGATAATGAATGGATACTGCCTGCATCTTCTCAACTGAATTATCCTGAGCTTTCAGTATTAGACCAAAAATGAGAAGACTGTCTCCCCTCATCACGACACCCAGAAAAGGACACGTTGTGAGCAGCTGGAGTCTGTTTCAAGAAAGGCTAAGAAAGCTCCAGAGCATATTTGAGGGGCGAGCTGAAGGCAGGAAGGTTTCCAATTCTCATAAAGTGGGCAGATAGCATAGATGTGTCTCGTTTGCACGTAAAAGGCTGGGCTGCCCTTTTTCCTTATCAGGAAATAGGAGTTGAATGTAAGAGTTCAACTTCCACTGAGGATGCTTGGGGAGACAGAGCCCGAGTTAAGCTCAGGAGGTGCTTGGAGTTCTGGCACCGTTCATTTAAGCAAACGAGCCCTCTCCCAGCCACTCATCTCCCCCCTCGTGCCAGCTCTTCTATTGTGCTATCACAAGATTTCACAGAGCTGGAGAGGGGGAGCACAGCAAGGAACCAAGCCAGCCAAAATATAGCCCCACAAAGAATGAAGAAAAAAAAAAAAAAAGCCCCGATGTTTGATTCAGTTCATTTTAAAGCTACATAAATATCTTCTTTCTGACAATGGCGAGGGTGGCACATACAGGATGCAACAGCTGAAAATAGGTAGGGAGGAGGAAGGGGCTGCCAGGGCACAAAGTGGCACTGCCTTCAGGAGAAAACTTCTGTCCTCAGCCACAGCTGAGATACTCCTGATGGTTTAGCACAACTGTGTTCAAATACAACAGGGTAGTCAAAGTATTCACTTTTATAACAATATATTTTTAATATACTCTCCAGGGCAGTACATTTTCTGTCTTCAGCTTTGAATACAAAATATGCTGAGTTGTATTTTCTCCATTAACTGAAAATACTAAATGGAGAAGTCCCCTAATAATAGCATAAATTCTCAGAATTCTGTGATATTCGATTCTATTCGAATCAAGATTTCTCCACAGACCTGTTGGCTACAAATATTGTTATACACAAATGTAAATACTCTTTGAATTAACAAGTTGTCAATAAGCATTTACAAGTATATATATATATATATATATATATATATATATATGTTGAAACACCTCCTCTGAAACTCAGAAAGAAGCTCAATGGTTTCTGTGATATTTTAAAGCTCACTCCAGATCCTTATGAATTCCCTTTCTAAAGTAAAGCCTAAAAGCTGAGAGCTAGGCTGGCTACTTAGAAATTATTTTCAGGGTTGCAACCCGCACCACTGTCAAAATGAGGAAAAGAACAGAACAGAGAGGGGTCCTCCAAAAATAATAGCAAATCCCTTAAATTTATAAATCAGATGATACAGCAAGTCTTTTCTTTCCAGCTACGCCTCGTGATACTCTTAAACCTCCACTCTCAAGGATCCTCAAGTGCTTTTACACTCTTAACAGTCCATGCAGCGCAGTATGGAGATGCAAAGGAACTCTGTTACGATGACTGAGAAGTACAAATCTGTTAGAGGAAACAGAACTCTAAATGAAGTACCTGTGCTTCCCTTTGCTATCTTTCAAGTAACAGCAAGACTTCTAGGATACTGTAACTGCTAGTTGTTTTTTTTTCAGGTCTGCTTTTGTTCTCTCCACAGTATTTAATCTTTATCACAGTAGGAGGGCTGAAACACCATCATTTTGCTCTCCTGTGGATATTGTCCCCCTTTCCCCCAGGAGTGACCAGTCCCAGGCTGCCTCAGCACCCACCATAAACACTCTCCCCATCTACTTGCAAGCCAGGCTGTCTTACCTAGGCCTTAGCACCTTTGATTTGTTCTCCTATACTCTCCTTGATAACTTTTCAGGCTACTTCACTCATTCTGGTTTTCTCTGACTACACACAAGTAGATCTACTCTTAAGCTCCCCCACAGTGCAATTCATGCTCTTTTTTGAGCCTTAGTCTAGACATTCATACACACGATTTCCAAGGCACTGGGTTTTGTTTTACAAGAACAGGAGAAAAAAAAACATCAATTCAAGTTCAGTTGGAAAGTTTTAACAAACCTTCCTTTGAAAAGCTACTATAACACAGCTTATAATTGAAAAACAAAGAACATTTCAGGGTGTTAGATAAACTTAGATAGTACACATAAATACCATTATGCCCAGTTACTCCATTTAACTTCTGTAGTTGGCAGGTCTACTTACACTGGGAAGTAACTTTTTTTGTGAATGTTTTTGGGTCAAGTTCAGACAAATTAATTGTAAACAAGGGCTCCTGACCCCAAGCGTGAGTCTCGATAAATTATCTTTAGCCCTCTGCTGTATTCAGCAATGATCTATTAGTTCACAGAGGTCACCTCCTCCTTTTCAACAAGGCCTTTAACCATAGTGAGATAATCATCTGGGCCTCATAGCTCCCCCAGCCAAGCTGAGACCTTCTCACTCTGCTCTCAGGACATTTTATCCAGGCCTCCAGCCATTCCCCTCCGTGCCGTCTTTGAGATTTGCTTCCCAACTGCACGGCTCTAATCCTGCCTTCCCAGGTTTCATCCATCCCTCCTCTCCCACTCAGCCTTCCCACTTCCCCAGCACCACAAGATTCTTTTGCCAACTCCCCCAGCACCCTCCAGTTCTCTCTTCACTTCCCTTGTCTGCTCTTCCCAGTCTGGCCATACCTGAGACCATAAGGGATAGCCATAAGGGATAAGAGCATGTCAGAGAATTGCTCTGCAGCGGATTAGCCCCACCAGCTCTTCCACTACAGCACTTGCCTAACTACTTCACCTCTAAGATGATCATTATATCTAAATATTTTCTCTTTTTAAGAGCCTGATAATCACCTTACCACTGATTCCTGTGCTCAAAAGTGTTAAAATATCCATCCGCTTATTCTTTGAACTCTTACACGCTGAGCTTCAGTCTGGCTTGGGATGGGAAATGTGGAATAAATCTTCAGACGGGGAAAGCTCTGAATTAACTGAAAGGACGGGCGTGTATTCATGTCTGTGGGCTTTTTGGCCCCTGTGTGGTTTCAACACATGGTCAACTGGCTTCAGCATCACCCAAGGCGGCACAGGACTGAGCAGTTACAGCAAAATGCCAACGGCCCAAACTGAGGTCTGGTGGCAGGGTCCTTCTCCATCACGGCAGTAGTGCACTCATCTACCAACCAAAAAAAATTCTAACGCACATTTAAAACTGAATAAATGCAAGGCAACTCTTATAGCAGAGATTCTGAACTGCACTCATTTCTCTAATCTAATGTTAAAGCTCGATACTCTTCCTAATCCTCAAGAAACAAAGGATCAAAACTTGACTCTGACAGTGACAAGCACATGAAAGCCCTGGATGAGACCCTCAGCTCCTGGCTCTTCTTTTCAGCCCCACCAACGGCTGGCGAGGTGGTAGAACAGAATATTGCAGTGGGAAGGGACCTACAATGATCACGTAATGCAACTCCCTTAATTGCTGATCTAAATTGCTTTATTCCCTCCACACTCAGCAGGAAATGGCATCACTACCCTCTTTAATACAGCGAGATCTGCTGGGAAACAGTACTGCTAGGTTTTTGGTTTTTAATGGTTTCCTCCCCCATTAAAAAACTATGCACTTAACAAACATTTAGACATCTGGTGGCTAAGAGTCAACGCCAGTCATTCTCTCAAAGGCCAGAATGCCTCGCTGAATTGATGTCAGCTGACACTTAGTAGGATTTTAAAATTCAATTAAATTAAGCAACAAGCTACTCAGATTAGAGCTATACTAGAAAATCAGAAAGGAATCTTAAAAGGCATAAAACGTCTTTACATTTATTAAGCAAACCCTGCAAATCTTTTTCTCTTTATACTCTTGTTGAAAAACAGATCATTCAGATAGTATCACGAAGACAAGAACCAAAAATAAAATAAAAAAAAAATCTAAGGTTCACATGAGTTGCACTCCCCCTCTCCCTCCCCACCCCAGCAACAAGACTAGCGTGACACCCATCCCACTTTTTTGACCTTCCAACACAAGCATGCAAGGCACCATTTAGAGCTGAGAAACGCAGTCTTCAACCCACCATGGGCATCCTGCATTCCTAGCCATCCGCCACAGCCACCCTTGTAGGTGACCAGCAGGTCACACGCACTCACAGAGGAACAGACAGATAAAAAGCCAAAAATGTAGAGTTGTACAGTTCTGCTAAGGTCTCAAGTCTGGAAAATGCTCATCTGAGAACTCCTCAGTTAGCACCCCCCCTCCCCAAATCATTAAAGTCCCTTTCCCTTTTGCCACATGCCAGGCCCAAGGCTGCGAAGTGTCACCGAGCCTACATGCTCTCACCCCCCTGGGACGCCCCTTGCAACAAAGCCAAGAAGCAGAAGACCAGGACAGCCACCTCTGCCCTTACAGCAGAGTCAGACAGCAAAAGATTATTTCTTGGCACTGGTGTTGTTTGGGGTTTTTTTGTTTGCTTGGGTTTTTGGTTTGGTTTGTTTTTTGTTTTATTTGCAAAATTAATTTGGGGATTATGAACAATTATGCTCTTGCATATTAATCACTGTGATCTAAAAATTTCGCATGAAGAAACAAGACATGGAAATATTAAAGCACTCATCTTACGGACGTGGATCCGAGAACTGTTTAATAGCAGTCAGTGAAGGGGTAACATTGTGCTTTTAATCTACAGTTTAAAAATAATGATTTGTATATCTACTTAGTAAAACAATAAAATTAAGAACAGAAACTGATATTAGGAAACAGTGAAAATGTAATAATTAAACACATGACGCTTTGCAAAGCTATACCTAAATAGACACCTATGGTTAGGAGGGTCTTAAAAAAAAAATAATAAAAGAGAGACTTATTTTCAATTTTTTTCTTTTTCAATTTTTGTCTACTACACTGTATGCCTTGCTTTGGTATTCTCTCTGCTGCCAACTTAATGCTTTAACAGCAACTTTACACTTATGTTCTTTTCAAATGCTTGGCATTATAGTGAGATCTCATATCTTTCCTCAAATTAAATTTTGCTCCGCATACTCCACATGTATACAGATGAACATCCATGTGCTGCTCCAGTTGCTCATTATTTGGGAATATCTGAAAGCAGACCTGGCATATAGTCTCTCCAGCTGATAAGTGAGATATCATATGCCGTACATGGTCATGTTTTCGGAAGTTTCCTTGATCACAAATGGAACAGACATACCTGGCCATGCCTTTGTGCATATCATTGTGGAGCCGCAACTGGCGCTCTCTTAAGAACTGCTTCCCACATGTCTGACAAACAAACTGTTTTTCCTTGGTATGAACGGTATAGTGTTCCCGCAAGTGGCAACGCTGATAAAATCCTTTCCCGCAAAGATTGCAGAAATGCTTACGTCTGTGATCCCTCTCGTTCTCTTCCATCATGGAATTCTTGAACAGGTCTTGCTCCAGGCAGTTCGACATATGTTCCATCACTAGGTTTTCGGTTTCAAAACGCTGACCGCAACTAGGGCATCGGAAAGGACAGGCAGAATGCTTAAATAACTGTTTTCTTTGAAGGCTGTTCATTTGGAAATGACTGTCCCTGAAGTCCTCCAGCATCTCTGCAAACATCATGTCCCTTATTTCTGACTGCTCTTCAGGGTTTTCTTCTAAGTCCATTTTCTCCTCAGAATTTCTGATACCGTTCATGGTCAGATCCTGGGGCTCTCCACAGGTCTGCGCGTGGTCCTGTAACTGCTTGCCTTTGACCAGTATTTGACCGCACTTGCCACAGGCACATATATTTTCTATGTGTTTGGATAAATAATGAGAGGACAAGTCTTCCTCGGTGATCGTTAGCCCACAGAGTTCACAGGGAGCATTCTCCACATCTTCCTGCATGGAAGGAGCCTTCCTGGGAAGGTGCCGCGGACTTTTCAAACACTTTCTTTCATCCTCATCCATGGGTAAACGGGGCTTTAACGTCTTCCGAGCATTTCTCTTCTCTCTGATCTCTTCCTCAACATAGTATCTGTAAAGTGGCTCTTCTTGTTCATCATCGAGGTCATCATTGTCCGAAGACTCGTTGCAGTCTTTATCTGTCACCTTAATAATATTAAAATCCTTCAGCTCATCTGCAGGATTGTCCTCTGGTTCCATCTTGATGATAATCCTCTTCCTCTCCGAGGCTCTACCTCCTTCTTCACCTGATGTCTCAGAAGCAACTGTGCTGCTTTTCCTGCTGGTCATGTTTGACACAGGAGACGAAGAATCGTCCGCAGCTTGGCTCGAGTCACCCTTGTATTTCTCTGTTTGCGTGGAGATTATTTTAGAAGTAGAGTCCTTTTCATTAAAGTCTATTTTTTCAGCAGGGTAGTACCTGGCACTTTGGTAAGAATGCCTGTTAGTGCACGTCAACACGTGCTCATCCAGTAGCTTTTCACAGCTGAAACTAAACCCGCAGCTGTCGCAGGTGAAGCTCCTTCCAAAACGGCGCGAATGGGACACGCGCTCTTTTGTGTGAGAGAATTTAGACGTGGTGCTCTTTTTGCAGACATCAAACAGTTGTTCGGGGAAGCTGCTGAGCTGCAAAGCTTCTTCATCAGGCTCTTTGTTATGGGATGTATTTACTGTTGAACTTGGGGGCTCCATGCCCCACCTGTTTGCTTCACTGCCATTTCTAGCAAGCGTGTCTTCATACATTCTCACGCCAAATATCATTTTACTACTCTGGGTGCTAGAAGCAGAAGATGAGCATTTTAAACTAGATGAGTCTGTATCCTGTATATCTTCTAGACATTCAGGTATGTTATACAGCTGTAAATAGTTCATGGCCACTTTAAATTGCTCAAAATTGGCAGGGGCTGTCATAATTTTTCCTAAATACATGAACTGTAAAATAAGATCAAAGCACTCAGCGCTAATCTTCATGTTGCTTAGATTCAGTTGGGCTGTAGTGTGTTGATGGTTCATAAAAAACATCCTAAAATAGGAGCTGCACGCAGCAAGGACTGCTTTATGTGCTTGGAAATAAATATCATCGATAGCAATACAGCAGTCGCAGAGAAAGCCCCACTCTCTTTGGTTGTTTAGCTGCTGAAGGACATAATTGCTGTGGCTGGTTCTTGCCATCTTGTACTTCAATTACAGCCCTGCACAAAGAAGAAGACATCTGTTAAATCACAAGCACAAAAAGCAAAACATACTTAAACGTAGTGAGGAACTGAAATCTTTTTTTTTTTTTTTTTCCTTCTTTAGATCTTCCTATTCTCACACTGTTTGTGGTACAGCTTCCTGCCTGGAGATCTTCAGTGGTAACTACTACGAATATTGATGCCAGTGAAAACATCCATAATTCCACGCTCTCACCACTAGCCTTACAAGACTAGTAAACTAATAAACATAACCACCACACACGTCAATTAGAGCAATGCTGCTAGAATATAAATTAGCGAATGTATCTCAAAGTCCTACAGACAAGATTTGCAGATATGACTTCTGAACGCAGAACTTCAAAAACTTCAGGGAGTAGACTTCTGTGAGATGGCCCCAGGACAACACCTAGACAAGGTAAGCTGACTGTAAGAAACCGCTCTGCAGTTTCGACTTGCCTTTTTCACCTGTCAGTCCAACGGGCATGTGATGCAAGACACACTGGAAACCAGGCCAGGCTCAAACTGGTCTCTCCCTCCCCATTAGAGGAAACCAAGAAGATCTTGTGGGGCATCCACACAAGCTACATCCACACGCTTTTTAAGCTCTTCATGAGGCAGCTCATGGGGGAAGAGTCTCAACCTTATCTACAAGGCGTTCTTGCAGAACCAGGAACTGCAAGTTCAAGATGCCTTCTCTGAAGCAGAGGGCAGCCCGGTGGTGATGCCCCACCTCCAAGCCCGTTGCAGACGGTGACCAGGCTAGCTGTGCGAGAGCCGCAGGGGCAGTGGAGAGGCAGGAAGTGGTGCAGCCTGTGCCTCCCACTGCTCTCAAAAACCCACGCCATCGGAGCGCTGTAATAGATCATCAAAAACATGCAGAAGGGAGACTGGAGAAAGAAAAAAAAACAACAAAAAACAATTCAGTGATGGAGAACTGGAAGGCAGAAGTGGAGCCTCAGTGAAATGAAGCCTCAACGAAGACCAGAGAGAAAGGTCTGAGAGTGCTGAGGGTTGCTGTAAGTGAAATAATTTGTCCCCAAGAGATAAGAGGAAGAAAACATACCAGTTTGTGTTAACAAAAACCATCCAGAAGAAATGCATTGTATATTGTATTACACACAGGAGGTGTGTGTTTGGTTTACAGTAGATAAACTTCACCAAGTTGACAGGCTGAGAGTTGGGGCTGTTCAGCCTGGAAAAGAGGAGGCTTCAGAGAGACCTTCCAGTCCTTAAAGGGGGCTACAGGAGAGCTGGGGAGGGACTCTCTATCAGGGAGTGCAGTGACAGGACAAGGAGTAATATTTTTAAATTGGAAGAGGGGAGATTTAGATTAGATACCAGAAAGAAATTCTTTGCTGTGAGGGTGGTGAGACACTGGAAGAAGTTGCCCAGAGAAGCTGTGGCTGCCCCATCCCT
>BJBW01013508.1:2346-19798 GCA_004320125.1 Scolopax mira | reverse complement strand
TCCCCATGCACAGACGTGGATGAATGTGCCGAAAACCCGTGTCACCCGGCTGCCACCTGCTACAACACGCCAGGCTCCTTCTCCTGCCGGTGCCAGCTGGGCTACGAGGGCGATGGCTTCCAGTGCACGCACGGTAAGGATGCCCAGCTCGCTGCCCACTGGCTCTGCCCGGGATGGCTTCCACCCTCCTCACTCTGCCCTTGTTTTGGCGGAAGGGGGCACGCAGCGGCTGACACCCTGCCAGCACCAGCAGCTGTACCCGCGGGCGGTGCCACCGGGACCCTCGCCGGTGGGCGACGGGCACGTGCCCCAGTGTGATGAGGAGGGTCAGTACCGGCCCCTGCAGTGCCACGGCAGCAGTGGGCACTGCTGGTGCGTGGACGCCTCGGGGCAGGAGATCGCTGGCACACGGACGGCACCGGGCACCACCCCACCACGCTGCGGGAACCCAGGTCAGTGCCACCCCTGAGGGGACAAAGGGAGGTGGATTGGGTCCTTGGGTGGCAGCTGGTGGGATTGGTGGGCACCGAAGATGCCCTGGGTTGTGGAGGGTGTTGAGAAGGTGCTGGAGCAGGCAGAGCCCTGCCTGTGTCTGGGCATCCCACATGGCTGTGGCACTTTGGCCACAGGCACCAGCAAAGTGGGGTCAGGGGGGGCTGTGGCCACGGAGGGGACCCTCTGCCCAACCTGGGGGCTTCTCTGCCACGGCCTGGGTGCCAGATGGATGGTTGGGCACCTCAGGGGGTTCCTGGGTTTTTAGGGTGACCTGGCCCACGGGGGTTATGGTGGCAATACCCATTGGGACACCTCCTGTGTCACCTTGGGATAGAGGCGACAGCCATGGGGTGCCAAGGGGGGCTGGAAAGGGGCATCCCCCACCTCCTGGCCCAATGGGGGAGGTCAAGCGATGCCAGCAGAGCATCACCCACCACCCGCAGCCCTGGGTGAAGCGGGGCCAAACTGGGGTGGCCAAGCAGGTCCAGGGGACCTTGTGTGGCACCCCCGAACCCGGGGCGGTGGCATTTGCACCAGCAGGAGCCATCCAGCAGCTGACCCCCTGCCAACACGAGCGGCTGTACCCGCGGGCGGTGCCACCGGGACCCTCGCCGGTGGGTGACGGGCACGTGCCCCAGTGTGATGAGGAGGGTCAGTACCGGCCCCTGCAGTGCCACAGCAGCAGTGGGCACTGCTGGTGCGTGGACGCCTCGGGGCAGGAGATCGCTGGCACACGGACGGCACCGGGCACCACCCCACCACGCTGCGGGAACCCAGGTCAGTGCCACCCCCGGGGGGGACAAAGGCAGTAGGGGTGTGTGTGTGTGTGTGAGTGTGTGTGTGTGTGCCATCCTCTCCCTGCAGCACCCCAACCCTGTGGTGCCCCTCCGGTGCCCTCAGCACGGAGGGGCAGCCAGCAAGGAGGGGGGACCCGGCAAAGCCCTGAGTCCCCCAAACTTGCTGGGGGGGGGGTGGGTGACTGTCACTTTCCCCACGCCAGCACCCACGGAGAGACCCCAGAGCATGTGCGAGCGCTGGCGGCAGAGTTTGCTGGAGCACTACGGGGGCAGCCCCCGCCGCGACCAGTACGTGCCGCAGTGTGAGCCGGGGGGGGAGTTCACCCCCCTGCAGTGCCACGGGGACAGCGGGTACTGCTGGTGCGTGGACGAGAGCGGCAGAGAGATCCAGGGCACCCGCTCGGAGCCTGGCACCACCCCACCATGTAAGAGCTTGGCACCCCGAGCGTGACACCCCCCCTTCCACCTCCAACCCTCCAGCCTCCCCGAGTGAGGAACTCCGAGGGGCTGATGCTCCTTTATCCATTCCCCCCTCCACACACCCCCAAAATTATGTGCTAGGTCTCCCCAGCGTTGCGCCGCCCAGCGTCCGGCCCTCACCCCGGCCCGACGTGTCCCCACCAGCGGCGGGGACCTTTCTGCTCTACGCTCAGGGACAACAAATCGGGTACCTCCCGCTCAACGGCACGCGGCTGCAGAAGGAGGAGGCAAAGACCCTGCTCTCCCTGCACGTAGAGTATCTCCAGCGCCGGGATGGGGGTGTAGGCCCAGCTTGGGGGGGACACACACACGTCTCGCATCTCCCCGGACCACTCTTGCCTTGAGGCAGGGGGTGGGTGGTCACCTCGGGAAGGTTGCTGTTGGTTTGTGGGGACGCTTGGCTGTGACTCGGCGCTGAGATGGAGGAGGAGACATCTCCCCTCTTCTCCCAGCCGTCCCCTGTGGAGGGACAGGTGACACCCGGGGGTTGCCTGCAAAGAGAAGGACCATCAGTCAGGGTCCCCAGGGCTACCAGCTGCACGGCTCTACTGTAAAACTTGCCTCTTCCCCTTCCTTGGATTCCTCTTGGAGCATGGCCACATGCAGCTCCGGCCAGAACGAGGGAGAGGAACACTGCAAGCTGGGCCACGACCCTCCCTGTGTGTGTGTCCCCCCCCCAGGAACCCAAACACCTTGCCAAGTATTCCCTCTCCCCATCCTGAAGGTGGTTCCTCAGGCTGGCTTCACTCTTGGAGCCGTGTCTCCTTCAGCCAAAGGGTTTCAAGCCCATCTGGCCGTGGGTGTGTTCCTGCAACTGCTGGCCCCGAAACCCTCTGCTGCAGGATTCAGCCGGGGGCCGGGGGGGGTGAAGGAGGAACCTGGTGGTGTTGGGATTTGCTGGGGGAAAAAAAAAAAAAAAAAAAAAGGGATTTGAGCTTCATTCCTCGTTGTTGGAGCACTCCCAGTGCCGGCTGGTGGGATAAGGGTCTTCATGGAACCTCCTTGCCATGGCCCAGGCAGGATTTCACCCCGGGTCCCTCTCCTAACTCTGGCAGGGCTCCATCGTGGTGGGGATTGACTATGACTGTCGGGAGAAGACCATCTATTGGACCGATGTGGCCGGCAGGACCATAAGCCGGGCGAGTCTGGAGCCAGGTGCTGAGCCAGAGACCATTATCAACTCAGGTGTGTTCCCATCACCAGCAACATGCCCCCCCCCCCAAAGCCACATCAGCAGGTCCACCCCACTCCGGACCCATCACAGCTTTGGGGATGTCCTGCTTTGGGGTCCTCCATCCACACTCAGCTGTGAGTCTGGCCCAGGAGCTTCGTGTCCCTAGCCACAGACCAGGTCTGTCTCTTCGGCAGGCCTCATCAGCCCCGAGGGGCTAGCGGTGGACCACCTGCGCCGAGCCATCTTCTGGACTGATAGTGGCCTGGATAAGATTGAGAGAGCCCGGCTGGACGGCTCCGAACGGCGGGTGCTCTTCGATACGGAGCTCGTCAACCCCCGGGCCATCACGGTGGACCCCGTCCGAGGGTGAGCAGCGGCGATTCCACGGGGGTTTGTGAGGTTGGACACGTGTGATGGTGGCCACGGCCCCATCCTGACCCCGGGAGCAGCTCTCCTACCTTGCACACCCCATCGGAGGGACTGGCTCTTTTCCCCACCTTCTCTTGTGTTTAATAATTCAGGATTTGGCTCTTTCGGTGTCAGGATGGACATTAGTTTTAAAAGCTCTGAAACAGGCCTGGCGCTGGAAAACACAAGCTGTGCCTCTGGGGGGCTGTTGTGATACAAAATGTGCTACTCCTAAGACTCGCCCTCTTCTAGGGAGCTGCAGTTTGGGTCGTAAACATTGTTCTTGTTTCCTTTTAAGAGATTTTTTTTTTTTTCCAAATCAAATTAAGATTTATTTCAGGCACCCTTAAGGGGGAAAACCAGGCCTCTCTCCTGACAAGAACCAGTAACAGGGGTTCTTGTCAGGGGAAAGCTGTTAATTTCCTACCACTCCTCACTGTTGTGTGTCCTCTTTGCTCACGATGTGATGATTGTTTCCCAAGCAACCTTTACTGGACGGACTGGAACCGTGAAGCACCCAAAATCGAAACTTCCACCGTCAACGGAGCCAACAGGAGGGTCCTGGTGAACAAGGACATAGGGTTGCCCAACGGCCTGACCTTCGACCCCTTCTCCAAGCTCCTCTGTTGGGCAGATGCAGGTAATGTCACCAGAGGCAGGTCTATGGCACGCTAAGCCTCGAGAGGGCCCCAAAAAAATCAGTTATATGTGTCTTTAGCCCATTGCTAAAGAGGTTTCCCTGCCCCTTTCCACTGTCCTGCCCCAAATACTTGGTGTGACACAGCTGGGGGACTTCCCAGCACGAGTTGCTTCTACATCCTTAGGCTGAGAAGCTGTTTCCAATTTTGGTGAATGCGCTTTTTGGTGTTTTTTTTTTTTTGGGGGTGGGGGGGGGTGAGGGGGAGGCTTGGTAAAACTGTTTTGTGTTCGCCAAGGAACGAAGCACCTGGAGTGCACATTCCCCGACGGCACAGGCCGGCGTGTCGTCCAGAACAACCTCAACTACCCCTTCAGCATCATCAGTTACGCCAACCACTTCTACCACACGGACTGGAGAAGGTAAGGGAAGGAAACCTTGCTCCTTCCCCCAGCTGGGAACACCAGGGCTCCTCCTCAATGAAGTCAGGAGCCATCCTCCTCCTCTCCCTGCCGGGGTCACGCTAGGGAGGGCTTTGAGGCAGAGGAAGGGGGGAAACAAGCGCTGTCCCCAGTCCCTTCCCTTGTTCCCTGGAACAATCGTTTAGAAACAAGCCCAACTTCCTGAGAGGGACAGAAACAGTGGTGGTGTGTTGTTTTTTTTTTATTATTATTTAAATAAAACTCGGCACAAATTTCTAAATCTAGATTTAAGTCAAAAGATTCTGTCCCCTCTCTCCCCCCACCACCCGAGGCCCTCGCCTCTGTTCCCGCTCCAGCTGGAAGCTCTCAAAACTTTCCATCAAATCTTAGCAGGTGATTACAACAAACACTTAAGAGCTCACCAGGCTTAGAGGAGGCTCTTGGGGAGATAATCTCTCCTTGGAAGGTCCTTCTCTACGACTCCACATCACCAGAGAGAAACGCACTGCAAAAGCTGGATGTGGATTTGATGGGGCAAATTTCTTTCCGCAGGTGTTCGGGCCCATCTTTGTAGCTGGGGATGCAGATGGGGAAATAAACCTAAAACAACCCCATTCTCACAGCTGAGTATAGAATTTCTCCCCCTTTTTCTCACCAGGGATGGTGTGATAGCCATCGATAAAGAAACGGGCTCCTTTACTGATGAGTATCTTCCAGAGCAGCGATCCCATCTCTACGGAATAACCGCCATTTATCCCTACTGCCCTGGAGGTAAAACACAAAAAACTCACCCCCTCCTCAAGCATTTATCTATTCCACACACTAAAGAGCTCCCTTTCTCTCTGCAGCAAGGAAATAGCAACTGCTGTTTCCAGAAACGACGATCTTTGCACCCCAAAAGAACTTGAGAGACCCAGAAAACTGTCACTGCATAAACCGAGAGGGGAAAGCCCTTAACCAAAGCCAACGAAGCGACCTATTTTCCTGCAAAAGATTATCAAGTATATTTTTTTTGGGAAGTTATTACCTCAAGTCTTTACTACTGTATTTTTTTTTTAAGAGTGAAAAATGTTGATATATAACAAAAAAAAAAAAGAAAGAATGGTCCTGTGAATCTTAGGCCATTACTCTAGCTCTTGCTTATGCAAGCAAATTTAAAACGTAGCTTTCTTATTCAAATGTTTTATTTTCTCGGAAGAAGAATGGATTCATTTTTATTAAGTTTTGAAAATTTGACCTATAAACTATAAAGCACCTACGGGGAGCTTTGGATGCAGTATCTTGCTGGGTCTAAATAAATCTCCAGCCCTGAAGACAGAGACTGTGTGTGCTCCAGAGTGTGCAGAACAGTTATGGGAGATGGCAAAGGCATTGAATTTCCTCCAGAAGCCAATTCTGTATTTTCACCACTGCCTTCGATGCATGTCTTTTAGTATTTATATTAGAAGAATATGCTAGAATTGATCTGTTCATGCTTGTTGGTTCTTTTAAGTGCCTTCATAAACCTACCCAGCGTAGACCAATACATGTTCAGAAATGCCATTTACGTTGTAACGCTTCACTTTTTCTAGGTTACTTCAATAATTGAATAAAAATGGTTGTTTTACATTACCCTTTGGAGTTAAGTTTTTAAATATTTCAGTTGGAGGGGAGGCTGGGGAGCAGCAGCAAGCCAGGAGCCAGCCCTTCCTACAGCCTTTGTGTAACACTCCCTTCCCAACACAAAGCCAAACGCAATGAAAAAAGTCCTATTTGCCAACTCAGAGCTAAACAGAACAATTCCTCTGTTTTCCCCAGCTTCATTTATTTAAAGAAAAATGATAATTCATTAGAAGTCAGAACTCAATTTCCTGTTTTCTTTCCAAACAGTAAAATAAGACAATTTCAAACTGCATGCCAGAGTTGTACAGAGTTCCTAATTCTAAGTACAGAAGGGAACCTCAAAGCTTTGATCTGTTCATCTCCCAACTTTCCCCAGTCTGTGGTCCGTCTTGGGATCAGCAATAATGGCCTGAACTGCTACGATGGCTTCATTAATTTTGGTTTGCAGCTCTCGGAGCTCCTCTATATGCAGCAGCCGGAGGATTTGGGCAGCTTCGTTGAGGACAGCATCTGGGGGGAGAAAGAGAAGTAGCATCAAGCGCTTTCACCTGACACGAAGGTCTCGAGAAAAGCTTCATCTCCTGCACCTCACTCCTGCTTGTGGTTTTCATGTAGGAAAGAGGTAATTTAGGGGCACAGGGGAGGGAAAAAGTGAAGCCAGGTAATGGTGTCCCAGGTCATCCGGCTATTCCTTATGAAATAATCTATTACGTCACAGCAATTTGTGCTGCCTCTGAGTGGATTTTAGGTAAATTATCCCTAAACACAGCTCTGACCCAGGGAAGAAGCCCAGAGGGGCCTCTGCTGGTGGAAGGCAGCTTTACAAGCCAACAGCCAGGAGGTGCATTACTTCTCCTTGCAAACGTGGCTGCCATTAAAAGCTGTGATTTAAACACGCCTCCCAAACAACATATTCCACAGTTAAGATTTATGCTTTTCTGTTCCAAAACAAAACGCTGAGGAGTGCTCGTAAATAACCAGCTGGGAGGGAGCAATTCTTTCCACCACAGGCTTCTAGACAAATTGGGCTTTTTTTTTTTTTTTTAACTGTACACATTATCTTCCTATTTGACAGTAATTTTGACTCGTCAAAACGCAAACATGACTATTTGAAAATAACAGGAAGAGAACTGCTTACCTCCTGTGTCAAAACCAAGGATGTGCTTCTCTAAAGCAACAGGCAAACCCTTTGAAAAGAAAAAAACCAAAAAACACCACACGTTTAAATGTAAATCGAAATGTCATTCTGCATGTTTGGAAAATAAAACAGTGCTGAATAAACTCAAATACTACAAGCAGGTAACTCTGGAGGAGAGGATGCTTGAGTTTTGCCTATGGAGACGTGTGTGACAACTTCCAAAAGCCATCACGTTGGATTAAATCAGCGCCTCTGTGGCCTGAAGCATCAAACCCAGAGTTATTAATAAAGAAAAATCTTCATGCTTAATAATCGAACCCCATTGGACACAGGCTGCCTGCATTCGATCCTTAAAAGGTGAACAACAGCACTGCGAAGAGAACACCCAGCCCAGCAACCCAGGCAAACCAAAAACACACACAAACTGGGGTTTCTGAGGAATTATGGCCTTTTGGCAGCTGCCAGTTCTCCAAACGCTGGCCAGTTGGAGACCGAGTTGCAAAAACCATCTGTAATCAAAAGTGAGTCCCCCCCAAGCACTGAGCTCCCAACCTCCCATCGACATCCTCCCCAGCATTTTCTCAAGTGTTAAGTTTAGGAATAAAGCAAAATCATTCAATTCTCTAAACACTCGCTCTATTAAGGCAGCACAAAGAAAAGTTTTATTAATGGTAATTTAGAAGCATTGCTCTCTCTCCTTTACCCTCTCCAGCTGTTGGGGCTAAACAATCCCTCACCACGTTCCAACATGCACATAAAATTAGATTTAAGCAATGCAAATCTTACAATTTGCCTTTATTACTTCCATAACTTTTATTTTTTTCTCCAACATTTGCCTTGCGTGACAATTAGAATTCGGTACCATCAGTTTCTACGACGATGGGGCTGTAAAACCTTCTAAGCAGTGAGAATTTATTTTAAATGCTTTCATAAATATATAAGGAAAAAAAAATATGTATGAGTTGATCAAAACAACTCAGAATAAACTAAATGCTGATTGAAACTAACTCTAATATCCTATTCTTAAAAAGTGGCTCTTTTCCACTGCTTTTAGAGTAAACTGGACGCTCAGCTGCCATCTTTAAAATACTAAATATTGGTACCCACTGCTGCTACAACCAGTCCAGGCACACACTTGTGTATTTGCACACCAGTTTCAAACAGGGAGAGGAGTGATGAGCACCATGAAATGTTACCAAACACAGGACTTCATTTCTCAGCCTCATTCTCAAAAAAATTTAATTTAAACCTGCCGCCCAAGACGCTTGCAACTGGCTTGACCACAGCAGCCAACTGGTCAGTAACTGGGAGTGGGAAGGAAAAAAAGTCTCCAGATTACAGAGTAGGGGGAAAGTGTACCCACTTTGTGGTGCTTTTAAACAAGCCTCTGGCATAGCCTTGAGGAGCATCCTTAACGTGATTCTGCTGGGTATTTGTTGTACTTGATCCTTTCTGGGAACCACTCATCAGGCAAGGAAAGCCCAAGGACAGGCTACAAGTGTCAGTATAAATCTAAATCCTGTCTAGACACTGAGTATATTGTATTACCAGCCATTCAAAACAATCTAAAATAAAATGTCTCATGTCTTATCTTGAAAACCAGACCCTGACAACCCAACAAGAGAAATCTCGTTTCACTTGGTACATTTAAAGCACAAGGCCAAGGGTGTAAGTTTCCTCAGCACAGTCCTCATGCACATCCGTCAGCGAGGGAACATTTCTGGATCTATTTTATCTTTTCCCCACTCTGTCTCGACGCTGCCAAGAATGCAACTCATGACATTTTGAATAGAAAGTTGTCTGCCATGCAGCAGCTGGACATTTATAACCTGTTTCCAGGGACAAGACTTGATAGACAAAGCGTCACTGGCTAATATTTTGGCCATTAACAAGGCAGCCAAAAATCAGAAGAGGTTTATTTTTTTCATCTCCTTTTATCCTGTGACCCACTTAACCCCCCTGCTTTTAAGAGATCTTCTTCATTCATCCGGGACATTACGATGCTGGTGATTGATGCTGGGTCAGAGAAAGCTGTTTTCCTGTTTTCCTGCCTCCAACTCCCTGAAATTTGTCTTTCCTAACGAGAACACCCTCCCAGTGACATTTACCACATTCAGTGACACAGCGACGTTTCAAACTAAGACCTGACAATGCAATGAAGGACCTGTGGAATCTGAACAATTCCTGATCATGAAAAAATTCAGTTCCCTAAAGAAGCCAGTCCTGCCAAACTCACAGAAAAAAAAAATAAATCCCATTTTGATCCCTCCACGTCAGCTGGACAGCTATTAACATTAGTTAGAGATCCTAAAACAGCTGCTTCCATATTTTCCTGCTCTTTTAACAGTTTGATTGACTGCTCCAACTCTTCCAGCAATTACCACGCTGCAACTCAGAGCACCTGCAACTGCCACTTGGTAAACACCACGAGCAGTGTTATGGGGATAAAATAAAGCATGGACTGCTCTGAGCAGCCCAAAAAAAGAAAAAGGACCTGTGCTCTTTGCCCAGATCCAGCTGTTTTAGTGGAGACATTTCTAAAGCTCCACCTGTTGAGCAAGGGAGGCTGTTTGTCCTGCCTGTGCCCGAGACCCATTGCCACCAGCTGCTGCCCCAAACTCCAGAAGAGCTGGAGAACTGGGGTGTTTAAGAAAGGACAGTCTGAAAAACCACAGTCATCCCCCAGAACATCATGCAAACGGACAGCTCGTGGTCAGAAAAGAATTCTGCAAAAAATCTAAGTGCAGGAAGTTCCTCTTCATGGTTTCTCTTTGGGGAAGGCAGGGAGGGAGGAATTGGGTGTCCAACCCCCCACTCCTTACACACGTAGGAGGTGTAAATACAAAGCCAAACGCTCCATACAAGGAAGGTTTCAACCTGTTTACACTGCTGATTCCAAGGAAAAGCCAGGTCCTGCTTTTTCTTCTCAGGCTCTAGACCTGCTGCATTGAAGAGCAGGAGCAATCCCCCAGCAAATGTAACAACAGGAAAATAGCCATTTACACAATAGATCATACAATATTTGTATGAAACGGAAACGTTGTGCACTCTCCATAATCCTCTGGGTCCTTTAGAATCAGGATGGCAAAGTTTCTACCCCCCTCCCCCACCAAGCAAAGGATTTAAACAGAGCCTGTTTGGGCTGGGATGGCAGACATTTACACCCTCCCACTTCCCTGCTTGAGGTGGAATAATTAACACCAGACTCGTGCCCTGTGTACACAAACCTCCTTGGACTGACTGGCCTTCGCTATGGCCTCCTGCGTCAAGCGCTCTTGAACCAAAATGCGAATTGCCTAAGAAAAGAAAAAAAAAACATTGAAAGGCACAAGTAATTAATTCATGTCTTGATGCATTTCTCAGCAATTCCAAGGGGAAAGAGAGCCAAGCACTATAACCCGATATAACCTCAAACCCCCAGCTTGGTGAAAGGCTTTTTGGAAAACTCTTTCAGGCCTTAAATCTTTTCAAATAGCATTTTCTTTTTGTTGCAAGTAGAGTCTTGCACATGTCTAATCCCTTGGGCTGTGAGAAGGCAGTTTAAACAGAAGAGGAAAGGATATTATACTACTAAATTCAGCCACTACTGAGCCAGAAACTGCTAAGTCCTAGGAATGGTCAAAAAAAAAAGCTTGTGATTCCCAGAATGAGCTGCTAGAGATCCCAAAGCACCAATTTTATTTTTCTGAGACAGCACAGTTCTAACACCGCAGCAAAACAGCTTCTTCAGGAAGGAATTCCTGCTATCAGGATCTTTCAGTAAGTGTTGAACCATCTTCCACACCCAAAGAAACCAGGAGCAAGGCTACACCCACTCGGGTTTTAAAAACACCGAGAGCAGAAAAGAATTATTTTCAGACATGGGAAGATTTTAACCATCTTGATTTTAACACCTTGATTTTAACAATCCTGCTGCTCATCTGTTTTTACTGGCTACTGTACATCGCATGAAACCCTATCAGAGCTATCAGTTACTGATACCTACAGCCCTAAATGCCTCTAAAAATAACCAAAGGAACACCATGCAGGCAGATTTCCACCAGAAAGAACTGGGTCTGTCAAACACATTCCTCAGCCTTTCCCTGATAAGTAGCCAAATGTGCCAGAAGCAGTCTTAAAAGACTTCATGTTTCTCTCCCCAAGATTTCTCCCCGCTTCTGGTCATGATTAAAATTGAGATCATACTAAAATGTTGCCACTGAATACCTCTAGAAATTTTTCTAGCTGGAGGGAGTAGCCTGGATAAAAGAGGGATTTGATGAGGAGTGGAAATGCCAGCAGTGACACCAGACCCTGTATAAAGAGAATTTTGAGTGCCTTTTGCATTAGAAAAAAAGGATATCCAACTGGTACACAGATGCTGTCTGATCAACAGGCCAGATTTAAATTAATAAAATGGGACTTTAAATATCTCCCTGCTCACTGTGGCACGTTTGCACCCTTTGGCTTGCCCTAAACATCTGTCCCAGAGTGTCCAAGCCTAAACAGGGACCACAACTTCTCTGCTTATTGCAGTGTGGAATTAAAGAGTGTCACTGACACGTTCTAATACCAGAAAGCCCTGAAAACTATCACTGCTGTTGCTCATGTAACATGAATTGCCATTGCAGGAACCTGTCCTCACTGTAATTCAAAGCAAGAAAAAATCAGGCTGGGGGTCCAACCGCTTCTGTCTGAAAAAAGGGAGATTAAAAATGTGGAAACAGTGACAAGGATAAATATATTAATGCAGAAAACACAGTCTGCTTGCTCTTTGCATTGCTGGTACCAAATTAGAAGAACCCAGATGAAGTCTGCTAGCCTCAAGACTATCCTGCAAGATGACCTGAAGGAGCTTTATCCAATAAGGGCTGAGTTTATGCTGCAGATTCATAGAATCATGGAATGGTTTGGGTGGGAAGGGACCTTAAAGATCATCCAGTTCCACCCCCCTGCCCTGGGCAGGGACACCTCCCACCACACCAGGTTGCTCAAAGCCCTGTCCAACTCCATCTCCAAAATAAGTTTAACAAATGTCACACCTACTGTAATGAATGGACCTTTTTGGGTTTTTTTTTTTCAGTAAATTTAGTTAATTTTGGGGGCAAACAAACTAAACTAATTTCCATATCATGACACTACTCAGCCACATTTGAGCTGTTCACCAAGATAATTATCCCTGCATTAATTTCCATGATTTATAGTCTGTGTTCTCACCTGCTCGAACAGGCACATACAGGGTAAGTTTCACTTTCTATTTGTGCCTAAAAGGTCAATAATTACCTGTAACTTCACCAGAAGCTATTACACACACACCAGCCACTAGGGAAAAGAAGGAAGAAAGGTCTAAAAACTGTGAAACTCACCTTAAGCATTACCAAGTAATCATCATGTCGCTGAATTTGCAGCAGATTAGCTAAAGCCATCACTCCAGCCTTGAAATCAGGATTATTCACTGTAAAAATAAGCAACATCATTAAACATGGTTTTTAGTGCCAGAGGCATTTCATGCACCCAACCCCTCGTGAACCCTGTGTCTTTAAAATTGAAGTATCCTCTTTTATAAGTCTTTCTATTACTGCAGAGCAGAACTGTGCCACCCGGGTGAGGGCAGGACCAATTTCCTTGCTTTCTGTTTTGTAGAAGGAGGAACTGGAGAAGACTTGTGGGATTTAGAGCAGATTTTAGTAGCTATTTTCCACCACTTCCATTTATTCTGAATCTTTCTAGCGGTCACAAAAAAATAATATGATACAAGATAAAATGTTAAAGAGGTACAGTTGGGGAAGACTGAGCCAACATGTAATACAACACAATATTCAAGTAAATAGTCTCCATCACAGTTCCTTAGTTTTTTGGGGTTTGTTTTAATCTGTTAGATTAGTCAAAAGGCATCTTGCTATTTCGCTCTAGGCCAAAGTACTCGTGTTTTATAGAGCTGTTATAACAGGCCACATATATATTCTGTGGCCTGTATATATGGCCTATATACAGGCCACAGAACACATTCACACAAGATGCACCCATACAGGAGGCTGCCAATTAACTTACCATCCAAGTTAATTAGCGGCTCTGCGTTTTTTGCTGCGTTGTCAGTATTTTTAGCACCATCAGGGGTAGAATCCTTATACTTATCAGCTGTTAAATTAAGAAGCAAACACAAACACCATCAGAGCTTATGACAAAAAGAACCAGTTAAAAGTTTAGGGCCAAGCTGTGGTTTGCAATAGGTGTATCTTTGGGGTGTGGTAATTGCCCAAGTGCCCTCTGGGTTTATAAATGGATGGTTTGGAGCTCCCTACAAAGGTCCCCAAAGGCTGCCCTTCTAGCAAGCTCCCCTAACACCTGCAGAGAGCTGATGTGCTATCCCAGAGCAGCACCAGAGCATGCTCCATGCTTATGTAGGGCATCACACTCTTGATTGAGGCTCTTCCCACAATCTTCATCCCAGAAGGCTTGAACAAGCTGCTCCTTATGGTTCTACTCCTTTTAAAAATCCATCAGTTCAACTAGCACTGGCCCTTTGCCTCCAACAGCACCATATGTAGGGCCCAAGAACTACAGATTGAAGTTGGTTTTGATCAGTGAGTAAAAGATTTCCAGCAAAGGGCTTTGCTGCAGCATTCATCTATAACCCACAGGGGGGGGGTTTCAAGCATGGGACCTCCCATCTCCTCCATCTTCCTGTACCCTTGAATCTCAGGCAGCTCATTTTCTCTATCATCAGGGCCTGAGAACCAGCTCTACGGATTCCAAGTACTTATATCCCTTGCCCATCTTGGGCAGACCTCTGCAAGAATTAAAGGTAATGGAAAACAGTACTTTGCCTGTTATTACATTTACCACCAGTAATTACATTTGTATTTACACTCCCACTATAAGGAAATGAAATTGCTGCTGATTGTTGAGATTTAACTCAACTTTTTTTTTTTCTTTCATAACCTTGCCCTAGTTCCCAAGGGTTCAGGATCTACTCCCTGTGAAACACGGGTCTAAGAATAACTGAGTCGAATAAATGTAGTACTAAAGAAAATGCATTTAATACACTTTGGAGTAAGTTCTCATAAAGGCAATCCCACAGGAAGAAGGGTATAAATATATACAACGGGATTTGCTATATCCAGAAATGAAGTAATAAACACAAGTATGTGACTGCACTGTCCCACAGGAGCTGAGCTGAAGAGAAAGAGTTACCATGAATACGGTGCGAAATCAAACAGATGAAACAGCATTTAAGAAAGCAATATATACTTTTAACACCATCTTAATTTGGTGGATAGAATTGCATAGAATTAAACAGAAAATCACATTTGGAAATATTAAATATATGCACCCCTACCATTATCTCCATACTCGAGTCTAACTGCTAAGCCAAGGAGCCAGTCCACTGTTTCTTGTCGTTCTTGTATTTTGAAAGGACAGTTTACGTCTTTCATATACTGTGGAACAGAAAGAGGAGAAAACAAGTACATATCACTGACCCGTATGAATTAGCCAGGAGCAACAGAACTGTCTTGGAAACTATTACTGTCCCACAGACCTCACAGTTGTTAGAAAACAGTCATTTAAAAAGAATTATTGTGAAATATCCTGCTTTGGCACCTGATCCATTTTAGAGCGCTCCAACCCACCGCTAACAGTGAGCAGAGACATGGGAAGGGGAAAGGACAGAGAACAAAAATTACAGCAAAAACTTCCCATCTAAAGCCGGGAGGAGGAAGGAGGCTACACCTAAAGCTGTCACACTACTGATATCAGGGTGAAACCCTACCTTTGAACCACCCGGGAAAAAAAAACTCAGAGGATTCTGAGAAATAATTTTCCCTTTCTTAGAGACGTACAACAGGATTCGACAAAATGAGGCACGAGCACTGCACCTCCAATCCTCCTGGGCAGTGAGCAAGGAAAGCAGTTCCAGGGGGGGGGAAAAAGTGAGATGAAGAGGCTCTGAGCATTACAGAGCAGCACTTTCAGCTCCTCGCGGGGCTGTCTGGAGAGAAAAGGAGTGAGAATCAGGAGAGAAAGCTCAACAGCCCTGTGGTGACTCAAAATGTTCCCGAGCACCCAGGAGATCGCTCACAAAATGATGGCTGCCTGCCATTGCACTAGAATCATCTCCCTGGAATAACAGGAGGTGCTGAGATGAGCTGCAGGAGCTTTCTTCCACACATTTGCAAAGCCTAAGAGTACATTAGTCTAATCCATTTTCCTCTCGGTACCTAAGAATCTTTAATGCACAAAAAGCTGTTTATTTGCAGTCAATCTTCTTTCTACTTTAAGAGCTGAATCAAATCAGCCAAAAACCAGATTAGGGTGGATACCACCTATTGCAAAATCAAAATTGAGGGAAAATTATGTACAAGTAGTTGTACCATCTTAACTCCTACAGTTTAGCTTCAGTAATACATTTACATTCCTAGCAATGTAAAAGTTCAGACACAGGACAAATATTCAGAGTCATTTATAGTCAACAACTACAGTAACTGTTAATCATCACTAAAAATCATTTGAATTGACAAAATACCTTTTCAAATGATTTAGGCCAGTCATCACTATGTATGTTTCTTAAATTCCCTCGGTCTTCAATCTTGTAATGTCTGATTTTCTGGTCTTCAAGCCAGACAATAAAATTTCTGAATTCTGTTTCATCTGTTGGGAGAGGGAAACAAAGGAAGAATTAAACCAATATCTTAAGGGCAAAACTCCACTTCATACAAATACCGGCGTACCTGAGTGCTGTCATATTTTACCATAAAGAAAGATCTTTACACTAAAACCCTGTATTCCAGGATAACCTCAGATCACAACTCAATACTGAGTGTTTTCCAAGTACGGTTGACCGACTACAGGAAAACGCCCCCACCAACCCACCAACAGAGTGGGGTTTTTGGGGGGGAATATAGTTATAAATGAAGAAGGGAAGGTGAAACAATGATAAATTCAGTTCCTAACCACGTTACATGTAGCAGTAACTACACCCCCCCCACATCTCTTCCAATCCAAAGAGCAACATACATCACTCGTGACCGCACAGACATTTTCTTCCTCTGTGTTGACTCAGTTTTTCTTGGCCATTAACTCAACATCCCGTTTATTTGGGAGTGGGGATTCCACAAGACTGTGGTCCAAAGAAGGCTATTTGTACCACGTGAAGCAATTAGCCTGCCCTTCACCCACAGAATTCACTTCTGGACACAGGAGATGACAGCTCTGGGGTATTACTGGCCCCTCAAAAACCACCTGTGATATTTGGGCTCTGGATGAGCTTTAATATCCAAAGTTAACATGTATCATATCCTTCTGCATCTCAGAGTGGGGTTAAGCACTCCATTTCCCCCATAAGGGATAAGAATGATATTTCTGCTTATCAAAATCAGCAATATTAGTGCCCTACTTTTATCCGATGCGTTGTAAGAAACGGAGACACAGTCACAACACACACAAAGGAAAGCTTTCAGTAAGACCTTTTAAAACTTCTACATTGACAGAACACACCTCAAAGGGAAAAAATAAAAAGGAATGATAACCACGAGGAATTTAAGACCTACAATAAAAGAAGATGCTAGTAGACAATGTTTTTTGAGGGAGAAGCAAGCCTATCAAGGCAATGAAGAAAAAGCAACATATTAAACAGACGACTCGAAGATTATAATTGATCGCACTGGATAAATACATCGAGCAAACCGCTGCAATGCCTGGAAGTCGCAGTTTTCCCGGCCTAAACTGGGGATTTTCCCTCAATTTGAGCCCAGAGAGCACTAACGCCCAGAGCCCAGGGAACCCTCCCGGCCTTAACCTTCCTTCCTCGCCCGGGACACAAGGAGAGAAGGGAAAAGAGGGTGAGAGCGGGCGGGGGGGGCTCCGCAGGGCTGAGGCGAGGGGACGGCAAAAGGAAGGGTGAGCGGCCCCGGCAACCCCGGGCTCGCAAAGGCGTCCCGGGGGTGACAAGGCCGCGGGTCTGCGAGGAGAGTGGCGGAGAGATGGTGGCCCCGCGGAGCCCGGGCAAGGCCCCTCACCCCTGCAGTTGAAGCCAGCCGGGTTGTGATAGTCAAGCGCCGAGAGCTTGCGGCGGAACATGGCGCCGGTGCCGCCGCTGAGGGCTGGGCCCAGCCGCTCGCCGCGCCGGACAGGAAGGAACACCCCCCTGCCCCGCTCTCTGCCCGCCCATTGGCCGGCGCACGGCGAGCGGCAGTCTCAAAGACCAATCAGAGGAGTGGAAGGGATTGCCGGGAGGGGAAGCGGCCTTCATCCAGCTTTATTGACGCACCGACGGCCGGACAGCGGCAGGGGCGGGGCCTGGAGCAAGGGGCGGGGCCTGAG
>BJBW01013507.1:0-16405 GCA_004320125.1 Scolopax mira | reverse complement strand
GGAACTTGATGATCTTTAAGGTCCCTTCCAACTCAAACTCTATGATTCTATGGTTCTATATGGGAACTGTTGAGGACAAAAAATGCATTAGGATATTCAGCAGAGGGAATTGTGCTCAAATAATTTCTACTCCATGAACAAGAAAAACATCTGTGATGTCTTTAGGAGAGTCCCTCTGTTAGGAATCTTAAGCACCAGTCTGCTAACCTGACCTGGTATCTCCAGAGGTTTCTTAATTGCCAGAGGGCACATATAATAAGTTACAGAGGGACTTCCAGGATTGTCCTGCCTTTGGAGTATTACCCTTTGCTGCTTTGTGATGTGGGCACTAATGATTATGCCCAAAGTGTTTCTATAGTGACTATAGATCCCTGGGGTGAATTAAAGGTGTGAGAACCTGTCGTGGTTCTCACTCAAATTGAAAAGGCTTGAGTAGAAAAGAACTCATCCAATAGATTAACATGCTTTGTATTGCAGGCAGAAGTTGGGTTGTGCTTGCCAGAGAACTGTCTCTGATGAACAAGAACTACTGATCAAGGATGGGAAATATTTGACAAAGTCTTGCAACCTAGTCTTTGCAGTCAGGCATGGTAACAAAGAGAGGAGAACTCCAAAGTAGGTATGGCAAAGCACGTTGACCCTAAAAGAAAGAGAAGTGAGAATATAAGGGGTAGAACAGATAGTTGAAAAGCTATGCCCAAGCCCTAATTCTGGTACTGCACTAGTCTTATTTTAAAACAAACTGGTTTTGAATGAAAGTGGGACAAATCACCTGTCCCCTCCCCACAATGTAGCAGTTGAGCACATCATGACAAACTGTTGTCCAAGAAGTTATTTCAGCTGAGAGACACCCCCTGCCCCCAACGACTCACAGCTTTGTTCTGCCAGCTCTTACCTCTGAGGAGTAGTGAAAGTAACAGAGGGGTTTGTACTACTTGTTCATACTACTCAGCTGTTGGAGACGCAATGTGCATCATTCTGTGTGATGGCAAATGTTTTGTATGTCTGTAAACAAGTAGCATTTGTAAATGGAATACTGAGAAGTCATGCTTAGGACTGTGTTAGCACTAGTTACAGCCATGTTATATGGCTGATGGCTTCCTGCCAAGACACATGTTGGTGCATAGAAATGCTCCTTATGCAGACACAACACCCAAGAAGCTGTTCCATCTAAAACGTGGGTAGTATTCATGCTTTGCTCACTTGAGCTCACATCTTAGGCCTACATCCCCAGACAAGCTAGCTAAAAACTTTTTCAGGTACAGCAGATCAGCCTGTGTGTCTAAGACAAGCTACTCCAATGATCCACATGGTACATATGTATACGTATATTTCCCAGGAAATGATCTTCTGATGAGGCAGAGATAAGAACAGGGTCACAGACTCATAGAATAATTTGTGTCTGAAGGGACTTTTAGAAATCACGTAGTCTAAACCCCCTACAATGAGCAGGAACAACTTCAACTAGACCAGGGTGCTCAGAACCCCATCCAACCTGACTTTGAATGTTTCTAGTGATGGGGCACCTACTATCTCTGTGGGCAATTTCTTCCAGTGTTTCACCACTCTAATTGGAGAAATTTTTTTCCTAATATCTAGTTTAAATCTCTCCTCTTTTATTTTAAAACCATTGCCCCTTGTTGTATCACAACAGGCCCTTCTAAAAAGTTTATCCTCTTATGGTGTCCTTAATACTCTTTTGGTTTCCTATGAGTGCAGACTCTGTGTGTCTGTGTTGAGTTGTCTGTGCTTACTTGGAATACATTCTGAGCTTTTCTGATGGTTCACTCTGGCACATGGAATTGTGGAAACATTTCTACTGGGCTACCAGATTTGGTGTTCCTTGATTGGAAGTGCTGCAGCTCTTCAAGGAATCTTATCCATCATGAATCATGTTCATGGGTGACAGCTGTGTTCAAGGGTGTTCAAGGGTGGCAGCTGTGACTTTCCTTTACCTTCTACCCAAGAAGTGGAGTTAACAATTGCCCATTTTTCATTGGCTGGGATCCTTTCTAGTAGCAGACATTACAAGTTGGACCTGATGAGTAAGACACTGTATCTAGGTTGGGGGTTGAAAGAGATCAGTTAGCTTCCAGAAGCCACCTAGTCCAGTCCCCACTGACAGGAAAGGTCTTGTTAGTGTGTGGGGAACAGCCTCCAGATGATGTAGCATGAGGTCTGTATCTCCCCTGGATCATGTTCAGTGCTTACCAGAGAGGTTTCTGTAGCTTAGTACTTAAAGTGTATTTCCACGTGCTACGAGAGAAGAAAAGTGGGTGTGTGTGTGTGTGTACTCAGTCTTCTGGGATAGCGGTGGAGGAATGGTCCAGGGGGACCAAGTCAGACACACTGAAAGTCCACACCTGATTTGTTTTCTGAAGTTAAATGGGGATAGAACTGAATGAACATTATAGAAGCAGTTGCAATGGGACTCTGAAGAAACATTAAGTCCTTGGGAACTTGGAAAAATAAAAGGAATCATGAGACAACCAGAGGAGCTGACCTATCTTATCTGACTCAAGGTTTAGAAGGCTACATAATTGCAGTATGAACTGGGCCACTTAATTTAATTTCATCTCTTTGGTTGGAACTAAACCAGATCTTAACTAAAAATAGCATGACCAGAAACGCATTTTTAAAGCTTATAAGAAATCAGTGGCATCTGCTACCCACTTGCTTGTTCATCCTTCCCTTGAGTCTAATATTGATGTTGAATCTGCGCAGTTTAGTGCATTATTGAAGAGCTGTTAGACAGAAATGGATCCCCTTGGAACACACTGGTCTTCCCAGAGTTCCTAGAAGAACAGCTTTTCCACAGTAGCATGAGAAGGCTCAAGGCTCCTGCTGAGCAGGTTGCATGCAATGATTTAAAGATGTGTGTAATTTCCCCAGGGGGACCTAAGGGCCCAGACCTGCCCCAGAAGAGGTGTGGAATGTTTTTTACTACTCATTAAGACTTGAAAGATAAGTCATTCCCATATGGCTAATTACGGAGCTTTTCCAGTTTTGTTGGCTTGTTTGTTTTTATTGGCAAGGGAGACAATAAACAGGAGTATTTTAATAATCTCTCAAGACAGTGGTATTTCTTTCTGCCTTCTTTTGTCTGAGCCTTTGTCTTCTGTTAGTAAAGACAAGAATTCTGATGCTGCAAATTCACTGGATTCATGGGAGATGGATTGTTTACCTCTGACGAGAATCTCTAGCTCGTACCTCCAAAGCTATGGGGATAATCTGGGAGAGAGGGCAGAAAGTGTTGGTTAATATAATGTGAACAAAATATCCATTGATCTGCTTGAATGGTGTGAACCAATTCCATGACCAATATGCATTGTCATGTGTGCATTACTTGCTTCATGAAATCACATGGTTAGAGACGGAAGGGACCCCAAAGATCATCAAGTTCCAGGCCCCCCTGCCATGGGCAGGGACATCGCCCACCAGACCAGGTTGATCAAAGCACCATCCAGCCTGGTCTTGAACACTTCCAGGGATGAAGCATCCACAACTTCTCTGGGCAATCTGGGCCAGGGTCTCACCACCCTAACAGCTAAGAATTTCTTCCTGAGATATGATTTAAATCTTCCCTCTTTCACTGTAAAACAGTTACCCCCTCATCCTGCTGCTACACTTATTCATAAAGAGTCCCTCTCCATCTCTCCTGTAACCCCTTTAGGTACTGGAAGGGTGCTATAAGGTCTCCCCAGGTCTTTCTCTTCTGCAGGCTGAACAACCCCAACTCTCTCAGCCTGCCTTCATAGGAGAGGTGCTCCTGCCCTCTGATCATCTTCATGACCCTCCTCTGTACCTGTTCCAACATGTCTATGTCCTTCCTCTGATGAAAGATGATTGGAAGTGAACTCGTGACCTGCAGTACCAGCCTGTACAAGCACCTCTACCCAACTGGTGACCCTCACATCACGGAAAGTGCTCTAGGGAGAGACAGTTGGCAGGGAAGGGGGGTTTGTTTGCAAGGAAGGAGTTAGGCAGGTTGCTCTAATCAGCTGCATCTGCCACACAATGCACAAGTAGATCATCCTCCCTTTAACCATACTGAGCACTTAGACTTGACACAGGAATTTCAGAAAGTGATTTGTCATGTCCAGCAACTCTCTAGTTTGGCCCTTGACAGTGTAGATGGTGTCTCTTTGTGTGGAATTCCAATCTGCATTTCCCATAAATAAGTAAATGGTGAAACAGAGTTTTACAAGTTTCACAATAGTGAAAGGGCCTTTTCCACTCCACCTGACTCCCCCATACTCCCAGAACACACTGCAGAAAGAATGAGCTGCTCTGAAGGCATATTTTGTGTGGCCTGTGTTTAGCACTGATCTAAAGGTGGGTTGATGACAGACTTCTTTCCACTGGAGTTTCTGTTGCAAAAAGGTGAATGCTGCTGGTCACAGTTCGGGCTGGGCCCCCTCTCAGATATCTTCACCTTCCTTCCTGTGTTCATTTGCTCCCCATAGGCATACAGGCCACTGCCTCATGTCCCCAGGTCTTCCTTACAGCAGCACCTGTATGTGAGCACCTGATATTCATTGACAACTCAAACCAAAGAAAGCACCAGCAAGCATTTGAGCAGCTGTGTTGATCCAAGGATCCCCACTGAATAAAAGTGACTCCAGGTTCATGGTCTGAATACTTTCTCACTGGAAATTTGCATGGCCAAAGAAAGACAGTTCCCACTCCAGGATCTTACAGTCAGAAAAAATGGTGTCACACTTGCCCTAAGACCAAGGCTACATTTCCACCCAGATTGCCTTATTCACTTCACTGATAAAGAGAAGTTCAGCATTTGCTTTCAGTTCCCACATATGGTAGCCCCAAACATTCCATTACCTCTAAATAAAGACAAGTCAGAGAAAGATAATACCTTCTCTTCTCAATTTGACGTGTGTTTCTCTAAGGCTCTCTTCTCTCCCTGCCTCTTGCCATTGCACATCCTGGGTGAAAGCCATATACTTGCAGAGGTAGTCCTGGGACAGAGCACATTCCTTCCCATGTTCTCTTTATCAATTTGCAGTAGAATCAGATTTGTGCCCTAAAATCCACACCTGGTCGGAGCTGTAAGTGCAGGCAATACTCTCCTGAGCATCCTCCCCAGTGCCCCCTTGATGTCTCTGTTCCTCAGGCTGTAGATGGGTGGATTGATGAGAGGTGTGAGGACTGTGTAAAAAAAGGAGAACATTTTGTTGAGCTGTCTCAGTGGCACCATTCTGGGCACCATGTAGACAATGATGAGGGTCCCATAGAGAACAGTGACTATAGTGAGGTGAGAGGAGGAGGTGGAAAAGGCCTTTTGCCTCCCTGTGGTAGATGGGATCCCCAGGATGGCAGGTATGATGCAGACACACGATGCCAGAGTGAACAGAAATGGGAAAACTACATCTGGGAAAGATAATATGATAATAAGAATTCTAATCATCCCAGTGTCACTGCAAGAAAGTTCTAGCAGTGGGGCTTCTTCACAGAAGAAATGGTCAATTGCATTGGGACCACAGAACCTTTGGCAAGATATGCAAGATGTGATTCCTGTAGAAACCAGCAGTCCTGCAATCCATGATCCAGTCACCACTTGGAGACATATCTTCCAGTTCATGAGGCCTGCATAAAGCAGAGGTTGACATATGGCCAGATATCGCTCATAGGACATGACAGCCAGCAGGTAACACTCAGAAGTTGCAAAAGTGCCAAAGAAGAAAAACTGAATCATACACCACTGCACAGAGATAGTCCTGTCTCCAATCAGGAAGCTGACTAGCAGCCTAGGAAGGATGGTGGAGCTGTAGCAGGTCTCTAGGCTGGACAGATTCACCAGGAAGTACATGAGTGTGTGGAGATGTGGGGTCTGTGACCACAAGCACAATTATGAGGATGTTCCCAACTACGGTCACTGTGTAAATGGTCATCCCCCCCAGCAAGAAGAACTCCATCAGCAATGTCTGGTTGTCCAATACCCCTCTTTTTATGATATGTTGTAGATCTTTCTTTTTCACACTTGACAGGCAGGAGAGCTGCAAGATAGAGCCCTTGATGTGTTATTTCACAAAGGAATTGTGGAAGCCACTTCTAGAGAAAGCACCTGAAAACACACCTGACAGTTTTTATATTCTCTGTAAGAAAAGGAGAGGAGAGGGACATTTGAATCAAAGAATAAAGACTGTTCTAGAAGGAAGGAAATAGGTCAGGGAAGATCATGAAGATCATGTGCTTCTTATCTTTTCCGCATCAGCTGTAGTCTCTGAGTCCATTTGGGCTGCCTTCCTGCAGCATCAAACTATCTGTGTATCTTCCACACCTCAAGAAGTGCTCTAAGAGCTCTCTACTGTGATAGGGGAAGGGATGGCAAGTGGGAACTGAGATGGGGCAGGTGCTGTATCTAGTATATGATGGAGGTAAACACACAGTAGGCATTTGTATATGTGAGCAGGGAACCCCATGCTGAGAAACAAAGCCCTCTGACCAATCCTTCTCCTTGCATTTCTGCAAAACTGGGGAGGGATGCACTAATGTGCATGTGATTTCCCATTTGATGACTTTATAGCTTTAACAGTGGATTGTAAACAACCATGGCAGGCACCTACACAGAACAGACAGTTGCTGGAAATAACTGGCACCTCAAAATGGGCAATCACACCCATTCTTCATGAGAGCCCTCTCCTGGTCTGGGAAGAGCTGTTATGTGAAGTATTCCTATTGAGAGAGGGCCTCAAAATCAGTGCTGTACCTGGAGAACAGTGTAGGATTTAATGTGAGAAAGCTGAAAAATGGGAAACTGATCCCTGAGACAAAAGTGCGTGTGAGAGAGAGAGATAAAGATAAGTGGAATTTCACTGTGGGAGCTGAAGTGACATGCACAGTCACTCTGGGCTTACACATCTGCCCTTACACAGATCCTTCCTACAGCCCAGCCGAGATACAGGAGCCCCCTCTCTCAGGCTCCCACACAGCAGCAGAGGTCTAACTGAGCAGTGACAGCCCCACTGCCCTGGGCTCATCGGTGCCAAGGACACAAAGGCAGTATCTAGAGGAAGGAGTGAGCTCAGAAAGGAAGACACCTAGGAAAGGACAAGACAGAAGCATGGATCTTGTATAACTAACACCACACAAGTTCCCAGGAACTAAAAAACGACACCAAATCTGCCTGTGCAAATACACCACCTACCTGTAAGCCTCAGAGTGAAGCACTGACTTCTCTGATGGTACTTGCAAACAAAAACCAGGGGCTGGATCTTAGTGTCAGTTGCTTCCTGTCCACTTCCTTCCCTTCGTTCTTATCTCTGCAGACCCCCAATGCCTGCTACACTGGTAGCTACACTCCTGTACTCTGCTCCCAGCAGTTTTGCTGTGAGAAAACAGCAGCACCTGAATGTACCTGCTTTCCAGCCTCTCCCATTGCTTATAGAAGGAGTCAGCTTCCCGATGGGTCTCCTCTCTGCATCTCCTCTCTCCTTGGGACTACAGGGCATGAGCACTGTGTAATTAGACCCTGGGGGAAGGAAGTTCTGAGCTGGTGGAAAGAGCATGAGCAACTCCAACAAGGGCTACCCCTCCCCAGGTCTTCGTGTCCTGAGGAAGAGCAAAACTGAGGCAAAATAATAAGCAACACAATGGCTTCTATAAACACTGCAGCAAAGACAAAGGAGACCCCAGGAAGGAGATTCAGATCTTCCTCTGCAGAAGGGGGAAGACTCCTTCAGAAACAGATGTAGCTCAGGAGAGTCTTTATTTCCCATGTTTACCAGTGCTCAGTGAGGAGAAAAAGAAACAAGCAGCAGACACTTTTTCCAGTACATGGTGGCCTGCAAGGTGGGATGGGATGTCACCTTTGCTGGGGCCACCCAAATCTCACTTCAATCAAGGGCTAGATCCATCAGAGCTGAAGTGAGCTGAGCTGCCCATATGGCCCTGTAGTTTTGAATCACCTTTTCAAAATGAGAAATCCACAGTGCCTTGACTGGTTTCTCTCTCCACTGCCTGGCAAGGCAGGAAAGGGTGGCCAGTTCACATGTGCTTTTATGCCCATTCTCCTCAGGACAGATAATATGAATCTCAAAGAAAGGGTGAGTTTCTGCTGAGAGTTACGTTCTGACTGTGAGCATCAACGTGGAAATGCCCACATCTGGACTCCACATGTATGGTCCTCATCTGGACAGTAGTGACTGAAGGGGAGAACCTGTCACCTGCACACTAGAGTATTTCCACTGTCCAGTGCATCTCTTTGGCCTCCCGCTGCTACTTGAAGAGGAGCAGAATTCCCTCCAACCCTTGTGTCATAGGTTTCTGCCCTATATGGATGCCTCAGACACCCTATGGACAACAGAATTGCTTCCAGGGTCCTGTGTTCAGACAGTCTCACCCCAGCACTGCATGTGGATGCTCAGCTGCAGGGTCCTGACTTCCTAACCTATATATTTGACCCCGTGTCTTAGAGAGGATATTCAGTTCACTTGAGAAGGCCTAGGGTACCCTATTGACATTCTACTGCTGGTCCAGGTCTACCTGCCTCTCCTAGAGGTCCTGCATTCTCACTGGCAGCCCTAAGTTGGGCCTTGAATAACCCAATTTATGTCAGCTGACCAGTGATTTAAACAATCTGGGATTGTGTCCTGGTTTCAGCTGGGATAGACCTAATTTTCTTTCTAGTAGCTGCTATGTTTTGGGTTTGGCATGAGAATAATGCTGATAACACATATTGTTTTAGTTATTGATAAGTGCTGTTTACACTAGTTAAGGACTTTTTCAGCTTCCCATAGAAGCTGATAGGAAACATAGGCAGAACAAGCTGGCCAAAGGAATGTTCCATAGCATACATGTCATGCTCAGTATATACAGAGGTGTTGGCTGGGGGGCAGGGATCCACACTCACTGATCAGGATGGGCTGGACATCTGATTGCCAGGTGGTGAGGGCAACTTGTGTTGTATTGCTTTATTTTTTATATTTTTTAACATTATTATTTTTCTTATTATTATTGTTATTTTCCTTTTCCATTATTGTTCTATTAAACTGCCTTCATCTCAACCCACAAGGTTTTTTTCCTTTCCCCTCCTTATCTCCCTCTTCTCCCTGCCCAACTGGGTGGGGGTGGGGAAGGAGTGACTTGCTGTGTGGTACTAGTTGCTGGAGTTAAACCATGACAAATTGTCCGCAGACCTTTGTGTCCTGCAATCATCTGTGTCTTGGGTCTCTTAGACATTTGAGGTCCTGCTTTAGGTTGCTCTCCGGAGCTGAAGAGTGCTTTAACGCTCAACAGGTAGAATCCACTTACAAATGAAACATCATCCTAGCCAGGAAAGTAAGCAACTACAGATGTTGTAGAACGGTGTGATCCAGCCTCAGTGGGATTTCTAAAGCTTTTCTAGAACTATCATGGACAGCAGAGTCGATGAGGGTGAACATTATCACAGAGAATCACAGAATTGATCACAGAATCACAGCCCCAGGTCTGTCAGCCTTTCCTAATCAGAAAGGTACTCCCGTCCCTTGATCATCTTCATAGCATCTGCTGGATTCTCTCCAGCAGTTCCCTGTTCTTCTTGAGCTAGGGGACCCAGAACTGGACACAGAACTCCAGATGTGAGCTAACCAGGTCAGAGTTGAAGGGGAGGATGACCTCCCTTCACCTGCTGAACACACTCTTCTTGACACACCCCAGGAGACCATTGGCCTTCTTGGCTACCAGGGCACATTGCTGCCTCATGGTCAACTTGTCACCTTGGAGGTTTGGTTCCATTGCCCCATATTGCTGTTGATATGTAGATATCCTGGAGTATTCACAACATGAATGAATCAGGACATGTGCGTGAAAAGCGGTACATTTAGGGAGACATTAGTCCCATTCCAGAACAGATGTAGAGAGGTCACACATGAATCATGTCCAAAGGACTTCTCCTTCTGGAAGGGAGAAGCAAACAATCAGTTCAGCCTCAAGGGTCTCACAGAATCATAGAATCATATTGCGTTGGAAAGGACCTCTGGAGATCATCTAGTCCAACCTCCCTGCCAGAGCAGGTCTACCTAGAGCACGTTGCACAGGAACTTGCCCAGGTGGGTTTTGAATGTCTCCAGAGGAGACTCCACCACATCTCTGGGCAGCCTGTTCTAGTGCTCTACCACTCTCACAGTTAAGAAGTTCCTCCTCATATACTCAAGTTTGTGCCCATTTCCTCTTGTCCTGTCCTGAGAAAAGACCAACCTTCCCTTTAAGTATTTGTATGCATTGATCAGATCCCCCCTCAGTCTTCTCTTCTCCAGACTAAAAAGACCCAAGTCCCTCAGCCTTTCCTCATAGGAGAGATGCTCCAGGCCTTAATCATCTTTGTAGCCCTTAGTTGTACCCTCCCCAGCAGTTCCCTGTTCTTCTTGAACTGGGGAGCCCAGAACTGGACACAGTACTCCAGATGGGGCCTCCACAGGACGCAGAGCAGAGGGGCCAGATGACCTCCCTCAACCTGCTGGGAGTTTCACTTGGAGAACCTCTATACTTAGGTGAAATAAAATCTACACTGTTTTTCCCTTTCATCTGCCATGGTGATGTCTCCATCTGAGATGCTCACCCGGATTTCTTTCATCATTCCTGTGCAGAGGGAAGAACTTTGAAAGCTGATTCATCCTGTTCTGAAACAAAATGACATTGAGTGTCAAAAAGAGAGTTGTTACCCATTTACTATTTCAGGGGTCTGCATTTGAGAAGTGAAGGTCCTTCTTTTGTGACTTTTCCAAATGCCTTAAAGTGTTTCTGTAGCCAAGCCAATGCAATAGTTGAATGATGGGCTGCTAGTGACAGGAATTTTACATGTGGAAGGGCCCTGACTCATCTAGCTTGGAGCTTATTATTTTTAATATTTTTAATTACAAGTTAATAAATATGTTTGGAAACAGAGGGGAGGGAAGGTAAATGTTAACTTTGTCGACAGTCTTACGTGAGGTATAATGGCTAGTGGTAGAGATACTAATCACGGCCAAATATGACTTGAATCAGGGTAATGGCCAACTAGATATCCACAAGAATGAAGCATCCAGAAAGTATCAAATTAAAAGAATAAATGCATGTGTCCACTTCCTTAAAGCATGATGCAACCTTATAGAATTAAGCACTTAGCAAATTGAAATACAAACTTCCAGAGGGTAACACCTCCAACTCTGGCAGGCATCTGTGAGGGATTTCTCACCACTTACTGTCATGGTGCAATACGCCCTGACCAGGATCTTCTAGCAATTACACACAAGAAGGGTTTAATGCTTAATACCAAATTCATTTATCTGAAGATATTTGATGTTACATGGCATTTTGATTTAGCAAAGTAATAAAAAAATGTAGTGAAATCACAACAAAAGCACAATATATCAATTGCAATATACAATTGAATTATAATGCAAAGGTGATTCCCTTTAGCTGTCCCTATGCATCCACCATCATGATGCTGGGTGTCCCAGTTGCAGGGAACAAATCCATGGGCCAAAGCCAGTTCAAGTTCACTGCTCCTTTCAAAGTTCATTTTTTGAACTCCAAAGTTTATTCAGTTTTTATACTATGTGTTGTGTTGAGCCACGTACACTTTTCCTCCATGCTGGCTTCTTCAGGCAGATACTACTTTATAATCATTGTTTTAGGGAAGGTCATTTATGAAACAACCGACGCAATTTTAGTGCTTTATCTAAAACAGAGGCCGCTTTGTGTTGAGAGAAGTTCAGTTTCCTTCAGTGCTTCCTGCTTTCTACTTCCTCTTCTGCTTTCTCTTCTGAACTTCAGAAGCATATCACCCTTGCCTGTCTTCTCTAAGCTTTCTTCTATGGTAGGATGTCTTTGATCAGTCACAAGTGGAGGCATTATAGATTCATCCTATAATAACTGAAAGGATATCAGAGCATCAGGATTAAGGTTTATCCTGAACACAATATGACTGTAAGGTGAGGGAGAGGAGCTTGCTGTGAACATGTTGCTTTCTCTCCAACGGTGATTACAAGATGAATTTGCACAGTTTTAAGGAGCTTTTTGTGGGCAGAGGTAGGAGGGAATAATTATATTTGTTCATGCTGAGGCACTTTGAAAAGGTACTTTACTTTTTTTGAGAAGTCCTCCCCAGAGATTTTGCGTCACTTTCTTGTTTCTGACTTTGTAAATGAAGGGTTTCCATTAAAGAAACTTTTAAAGAGTTAAAATCATATTAAAGATGTTGACAAATCTGTGTAGGTCCGGGAACCTTTGCACTGACAGCTTGATATAAAAGAACATGGTGTAGCTGTACCAGACTGCAATATGACACAGACAGAAGACTGTGTGTCACCACGGGAGAGGGCAAGACAGTCTTTATCACAGAGGAAATGAATGATGACTTTTGGCCCACGGAGTATCATCATGTCTGGATGTCAGTAAGGCCAGCAGAAAGGAAACCTCCTTGGCAGGATCTGAAGGCCAGCTGAGCAGAAAAGACACTCTGAGGCTGGTAGCATAATGCATCAGCTACCAAAGGAGAAGGCACTCTGTGTCCTCGGCTCAGACCCTGCACCTCCTCCACCAATGTAGACTGTTCTACTTGTAATATCTCTTCTCTGGTACTGGAGAATCACTAGTGTGGCAGGAAGTGGAGCCCTCATGAACTCCTGAGGGCTAATAGACTAGTATTTTCCCCTGTGCACAGTGGTTTTGGCTTTTTCTTTTTGGCAGCTCTGGAGAGCAGATATGAGGGCAGATGGCAAAAGCATCCAAGGTGACCAAAAGGAGTAATTAGCTGGATTTTCTCTCCTGAAGCAGTGCAATGAGGTTTTCTGAGGTGACACACAAAACTCAGTCTTTGTGCCAAGGTGGGAGAGAGTTGGGTCTGAAGCAGAAGCAAGAGAATCAGAGGGAGGCAAAAATAATGAGGCGCCTGGAGAAAAAAGATGATCTGTGTCTATGATAAACTGAAAGGTGAATGAGTAGCTTCAGTTGGTCACAAAACCAGGGTAAGAAAATTGTGATCTGGGTCCTAGCAGGAGGATGATTCTCCTCCTGTTCATGCCCAGTAAAAACCCAAAGATGTGTGAGAGAAGGTTCAGGGTTTCATGGAAAAAAGGCACTTCAGACACCAAATAGCAGATATGCCACAATATGTGGGCACTATTACCCATTTTTCTGTCCCTTGTACATCTGATTCTGGTTCTGTTCATGGTACAAATCTTTCCCTGTCCTTTTGTGTTCATAACTTCCTGTAAAGCAAATGCAATCCCTTAGAATTGCTTCAAGATTTGGAGGAAGACTTTACGAGACTGAGCAGTCACTGAGAAGTACTAACAGAAGATATGAGATCAGTCAACACGCTCGCGCCTTCTGTGTCTCTCTGACCACAGATGGGACTACAGCTGGGAAAACATTGTGGCTGTATGGGGACCTCCAGATCCATCTTCCACATGGCCATGGCCAAGGTTTCTTGTGTTACCTCCTGTCATGGAGGGCTCATCTTCCACAAAGTCTGTACCCTTAAGAGCAGAGAAATTCCTGCTCAGATCCCAGGGCAGGAAGAAAGAGACTGATTACTAGAAGATTTCTCTCTCCAAGGCTTTACTCACAAGACATTATTTCCTATGGGGCCAGGAACCTTTTGGCTTCTCCAGGTTTTGTGGTTCAGGTTTCTTCAGGTTTCTTCAAGTTTTGACCTGCTTGCCTCTGTGAGGCAGAAATGTTAGGTTTGAGTTGTGCTGGAGTAATTGGATGATCTTGGAAAGTGTTAGGGGCCTGAGCTCTGCCCGTGAAAGAACTGGTGTGAAATGGTTTTTTCCACACTAGGGAAGGGATTCAGTCTTTCCATGAAACTATTCCTGGGCCTGAATGTCTGTCTTCCTCTTTCTGTGGGGCACTGCTTGCTTGCTTGCTCCTGAATAAGGAAAGGCAAAATAGAAGTCTTCACTTTCATGCTCTGCTTCTTTAAATGTTGGATCATTAAATTCAAGAAAGCAGAGAGGAATAGGGATGTAGGGGTGTATGAACAATAGACCTCACTCTTCCTTGTCAGACTTGAGAATTTATCAAAGCACTGTGTGTCCCAGTATCACTTGATCTAACCACTAGGCCAAATATTTCCTTCAGACATGGACTCCCAAGTCCAACCCTTTTAACTAGAGTTCAACAGCCACCCCCTCCCTACTGAAAACTGAGGAGTTCAAACTGCAGTCCTCGAGAGTATGAGATTCTAGGCTTTACCCAGATGTGGGATCAAGCAACAGAGCTGGATCTACAATGTGCAATTTGCTCCTCCTCCAGCTCTCAGGAATGTAGACTTTCTTCAGCTTGCAGTTCTATAGAGAACAATTTCTTGTTCTGCTTCAGTTCATTGTCCATGCCTAAAGAAAATGACTGCACAGACAAAAACAGGGGTCAAAACAGTTCTGTAAAAACTCATTGTCTCAATTGGCACCAGAGGGGCAAAATACCTTCACTGTTGTAAATTATGATAACCAGTTTATCCCAGATGAAGTTCTGATTTGATTGAGAAACAGGTGGTCCATCAGAATAAAGCTCTGACAAACATTTTCTGTCACAAAATGTCAAGCTCCTATGGCAATTCATTATGTACATAGTAATTTCAGAGTGCACTTATTCCTGAATTGCTTAACTGACTATGTCCTTGCAAGGTCAGTCATTCCCCAGGCTCATTGGGAAGAACTAATAACACAAACGCATGGTCCCTCTTTGCCACAGTCCAAAATCTTGTGTGCAGAACTCAGAGCGTGTGGTTGAAAAGAGGAGGGAAGGCTCCAAGTACCATGTCGTCATGTTGCCCAGGGTTATCTGACTTTGCTCCAAGCTGGCACAGCCACCCATGCTCTAAGGAGTGGGTCGTGACTTTGTCCTGGCTGGGGAGGTAGAACTGACCAAGGTTATCTGTCTGGGACAGCATTGGCCTTCTCTTTTGCTTTTACTAGGAAGAGTAGAGAAAACCCTTCTGGAAACCAGTGCCAGAGCTACCTCCAGGCACTGTTAGCAATTTGCCAAATGCCCAGTGTTACAAAGTGAGAATGCACTGGTCAGCCCTGCCTGGCTGCTCCTAACTGAAGTGTTTTGACAGGGTTAAGGCATTGTTACCTGTGCAGAAAGAAACTGAAGTGAAGTTGAAGCTGCCAGGTCAATTCCAGACATTCAGCCAGACCACGTCTACATGTAAGGAAAGACATATGACTATATGTCTATAAGACATATAGAACAGCCCCTCTTGACAATGACTCAAGTGTTCCTCAAGTTTACAGAAAATAAAGAAACAAAGAAATGAATACATGAAATCTTGCAGCTTCCTGGTGACTGTAAACTCCGTAGAGAAAGAGCTGGGAGTCTGGTACCAACCAGAGTTTCTGAAAGTCAATCAGGGTGTTGTGGGTCTAGGACAAGCCCGACTTGTCCTGAGCTGCAAATGCTGAGGTGAGGAGATAGAAATGAAACTGAGCTGAGTACTTCCAGAATTAATTACTGATAAATACACACTCTTCAATGTGCAAAAAATTGCTAATTAGCAGATGGAAATTTTTTATCGTTGTGTCATTTCCTGTCATCTTAATGTAATTACCTCCCCTCTTACCTCCCCTCTCAGCACATTTTAATTTCTCCCCCTGTTTATTTTTGTTTGTGAGGAGCTGGAAGGTGTGATGGGTCAAAGCATGTGTTTATTCTCTGCTGCAGGGATTCCTGAGCAGGACTTTGGGTGGATATATGGCAGCATGCACAACAATTTCCTGCAAGCCGTTTAGAAGCTCCGCTTCCTCAGGTAGTTTGCATCCTCTAATATCTTCTGATGGTGAAAACAATAATTTGGAAAGCTTCTGGCTACCCTTGGGACATGTAGGCAACACCCTATGTGCTGAGTACAAGGGGACAATCACCTCCCTACTTTTGCTTATCACACTATTTCTAATGCAAGCCAGAACATGTATATGTGCTTGTTTGTGTGGACGTCTGTGCATGTGGATCTCTGAATGCACATGTGTGTACAAAGTTCTGCATGACTCCATGCAGATCTGTATGATCATGTGTACTTGTATGTTCTTGTATGTCACCTACCATGGAACTGGTCCAGCAGAGGGCCACAAAAATGTTCAGAGGGTTGGAGCACCTCTCCTATGAAGACAGTCTGAGAAAGTTGGCATTGTTCAACCTGGAGAAGCAGAGAAGCAAAGGTTCTGGTACCTAAAGGGGCTACAGGAGAGATGGGGAGGGATGCTTTATCAGGGTGTGTAGCAATAGGACAAGGCATAATGATATTAGACTGAAAGAGGGGAGATTTAGATGAGATCTCAGGAAGAAATTCTTTCCTGTGAGGGTGGTGAGGCACTGGAACAGATTGCGCAGAGAAGCTGTGGATGCTTCATCCCTGGAAGTGTTCAAGGCCAGGCTGGATGGGGCTTCGAGCAACCTGGTCTGGTGGGAGGTGTCCCTG